>WWPM01023748.1:0-13900 GCA_023279145.1 Glomeris maerens
AAGACGAATCTTGTGTTTTCTCGATCCGTATACCCACAATATGGCAAACCGGTATTTTTAACCGTATCGGAAATGCGTCACCTGGTGGGCAACCCAGAATCACGTGTTTGCACACAAAAGCAATACATTGCGTAGTCCTATAGCCGGTTCAACATTTGTTTGGAAATAGGTGTGGCATATGGATTTGTCAATTGGTTAGAGATGGCCACGTGATCAAGTGGGCGGTCCTAATCTTGAATGAAGCGTAAAGAGCTGCTCGATCAGGAAGATCCGCCCATTTTGGCTAAACCAATCAATGCACCCAAATTCCTTACGTCACATTTCAAAGCAAATGTTGGACCGATTATACAGGGTGTCTCTAAATTCATGGTCAATACTACACTATAGTTATTAAAAACTGATATGCCAATCTTGCGAATTTCACTAATGATTGCCTATAGCCCTGCCTGCATGGTTTTAGTATAGTATTGTGCCCTTCATAACAAGATGTTGTAATGGGCTCGTATCCAATCACAAAGCTGGAATGCACATGGCTGTTGGATCGGAACGCAGTTTGTATAGGGCTATTATATCCTGCATAAGCAATTTGGTTTCGCACTAATAAACTGTCGATTCTGTAATTGCATTTTACTCGATGCGACGCTGATGGATTGAAGTTGCATCTTAAATTGATCTGAGTACGATATGCTTTTTTTTTAAATAGCAAACCTGTCTTTGTCTCGGTTTCCTTTCTTCTAAATCGAAATATCATTGAACACGATTTTCTTTTCTCAACTCTATAAAAATATATATATATATACAATGTGCTGTTTGTTGATGCTGTTGTCCTGCATACCTGTCCATTAATCAAGTGGACCCGGTTAATCAGTTGCCGCAGACAAGAGGCATTATTCAACGTTAAATGGCAACATTATTATCCGTAATTTTTAATGTGTTTCTAATACAACGATCTTGAGAAAGGAGACGTGATTTCTTTAATCAATAAGATATTGCCCTTGTTTTGCACAATGTACAAGTCTGCAGTGAGTGACAAGTGTAATTACTTCCAAGATTATAGTGCGAAACGAAAATTAAACGTCAATATCGGATAGCAGTGTGCAATAAGAAGTCACCTGTCAATTCAGGCCAATAACATACATATAAGTGCATTGTATTTATAAGTACACTGGAATTTGGAAACTAATTTTTATTTAGGAAGATTTTTTGCGCAGCTTTTGCCAAGTAAATTCATTTAAAGAAAATTTATCAAATATTACACAAGCTCATGGAAAATCTATAAAAATGAACAAAACAACCACCATGTGAAAATCCATATCATTTTTCAGTGTTATTTATATTTGACCAGAGCTGACATTTTATTACAGGGGCACCTCGTAATGGTTGACCTTTAGCAACGTCAAAATCTAATATTGCTATATTGTTCAATTTTGAATATATTTAATGCATTGAAGCGCTGTTGTGCATATATGGTGTTGTACATATATGTAGTTGATCACGTGGCAGTTTATTGTATAATAAGGGGCATAGGGTGGATGCAATCATTAACTGAAATATTGTACGGTATATATTGGTTGCTATGGTTAAACGAAGCTAATGTAATTGTGGGGCATTTTAGCACCCTCCCCCCAGTGGCAGCTCAAACAAACTTTGCATGCACAAACATGTGCGTTAATTTACAATTTAAACATACCAGACCCCTGCAAACCTAATTTCCATTACAATGTACACAGCTTTTTCTAATTAATGTATTATATACACTTTTAATATGTGGGCCCATACATAATTGAACAAACGCTTCTAAATTAGAATTAGTGCTCATATGCGATATATGGCTTCATGGGAGACTAAGAAATTAATTTCAAAAGCAATTCCGAGTATCTAATAAGGCTATACACCGGATTTTTTTTTTAACGTATAGAAAACTAAATCATGGGCCACACATGCACATTAAATTTCACAATCGCAAGGAAGTTCTAATATAATAAGTTGAGGGGAAAAAATCATTTTGCAGACAATATTAAATGAAAAAATAACATTGTAACATGCAAATATTGCTAATTTTCAAGATTACACCGTACATTGAGGCTATTTTGAAGGCAAACATGTTTCTCGGTTTCAATAATAGATGGCGTTCTTAAAAAACGGTTCCTTATATCATGTGTTAGTTTGGATGAGCATTACATTTTTGCGGTTAGCTTTGGCACATAGAAGAAGAAAGAGCTAATCTTTATGTGCAATGTAATTGCCGCAAACATGTTCATCAGTGGTTGTTGATTACTGTATATTGGATGTGGGGTACAAGTGAACATTTCACTAATGGGGGTTGTGGCAACGAAGGGAACATGGAAGTCGATGACCAGCATCACTCCTCAATCGATTCATTATTTATTTATATAAAGTATATACATGTGCATGCACTTATTTATTATTTATTTATTTATTTATTTTCACGTGGCATTTTGCTAGCGACCTTTATGCCCTATAGGTCCTTTGACAGTCGGCAACGCAAAATATCGATCGAATTCGTTTTAAAGTTTTAGTTGGGATCAAGGGGCTGCAATGATGGTCCCAGAGGTGTCATTGTCATTCCCTCAACGTTATTATTAAACCACTTTATGGATTCGGGGTCGGCGTTTGTCGAATGCATGATATAAGAGGAGTATTTAGACCGAAACAGCAGCGATTCGTTGATGGCAAATATTACATTTCCCAGCATCCAAGGTGAGCAGAAAATCACGCAACTCCCATTTTGAAGTTTCTATATACTGAACCTGGTTCATTGTTTCCCCGGTAATCATGAAATTACATGTGAAAGATTAAGTTTTTACGGTTCAATACAGGTGTATAATGTAGTTATATAAATTCCGATGACAATGTGCATTAAGTGGTAAGGAAATGTGGGGAAAATTTGGCTGGCAAACTACCAAGATGGCGAACAGCACTCGAGCAAGCTTTTAGGAACACAAAAGACGGGAAATTTGCCTATAGAGGTAGGCTTACTTAACAAAACAAAAAAAAACTGATATTTTGAAATAGAAATGGGCTGAAGCACAAAAGGGATTCAAAGCTAAATTGGCCTATAACAGATTATGCTTAAGTATATTGAAAAATGTCCGATGCTTGTTGCAGCGTTTGGCCGCTTGGTGTCGCAACGATCGCGGCCATTTTCATCAATCACGGAACACTGTCGACATTAGGCCCTATTAATTACCCATCAATTTGCTCTTGTGACACGTGTCAACTGCTTTGTTGCACGGCGGCACAATGCGAGGGGCCGTTCACAAATCATGTCCACACCTTTGCTGGCAATCTTGTCTGAATGCAATTAGGTAGAAAACAATTGCCAATATAACTAAGTATTAACAATTAAATTCATGTTGCGCTATTTGAACTGAAGTATACAGTACACCTAGTATATTTACCATGATTGTAATATGTAACAAATAATGGAAACAAATAACTTAATATTAATGCCAATTATTCTTGCTAGTTTTGTAGCAATTTATCATGCATTATTGTGCACTCAACATGCTCATTGTAATGCACAAAGACTTCCCCGCAAGGTGGCGCTACATATAAATGGAAAATAAACAATGAGTTCGCTATAAGAAATGGGGGAATTGTGGCTCCCAAAATGAATACATGTAGTATACAACTTAATCCCTGGGGTTGATCATGGTTAGATTGTCGTGTTCAATGGTGAAACTATTTAGAGAACAGAGCATTATGAAGCAAAAGGGTGCAAGGAAAGGGGTAACCGTATAGCGAACAATGGCGCCATATGACGTCACACCGTCGCTATTGGCTGCAACTTTTTGTTGTTGCCTGTGCTGAAATTGCACGTGCAATATTGTAATTCATACAGCCCTGAGCAATGAATCATTTCGTTCACGCTACAGACTGCAATTTGTACGTGGTAATAGCATTATTTTTGCATGAATAGCAACAATAGATGCACAGGTGGCGCCGTTCTGCGCATTAAATACAAATCGCTCCAATACACTTGTTGTTGTTGCCGCTGTCACGGTTATATAACAGAACTACACGTATGCACTATGTACTACATATTACTATTATATATGCATTTGGTGGTGTACTGGCTGGCAAAACATCAGAAATTGTTGGGAAAAGCGAACGTTGGCAATTTGCGCAGCTGGTTTCGTTTGTTTTCTTACGCATTTTTCCTGTTGCTCTTTCTCGTCTCATCTGGCCATTTCTTTATTCTTGTTTGCTTGTTGCTTTTTTCACACACCTACCGGATTTATAATTGCGCTCGTTAAATCTGACAGATGTCTTGCAACTGGTTCACATGTGGTCTCAGTCTACAAACTCCTTCTCAAAAACTTTCTTCTCTCGTTTCACCCAACAGCTAGCAAGTTAAACTTATTCCGATACACCTTGTATTTTCGCAAATAATTGGTATTTTCACCTTGGAAATAAATACCACCTTCTATATTTGCATGCAATAATCATCGACTTGTATAGTATTAATATTCCTTTTATTTCATAATGTATCGAAATGGTTTTTAGACTATAATTGCTAAATGCAGAGTTTTGCAGATTGGGAATTATTGAATAAACTGAACTTCAATGAAAATGGGAATAAAAATAATATAACTCGTAAAAAATGCAATGGTGGGGGGGGGGAGGGGTTTGTTTGTTTGTTTTTATTGAGGAGTGGGAGGGGTCGTCTTATATAAAGTGGGTGCCAAGTAATCACATTATTGAAGTGTTGTGATGGCCTGGGAACCACTCAAACTCTCTCTCTTAGGACCCAAAACGACCTGAAATATTGTTTGAACGAAAGAATGAAAAGGATGCACGTGTTATTTTTGAATGAACGGTAGTATTGTTTTTAGGATGAGAGAAAGAGCGAGAGGCAGAATTGAATGACTTATTTTCTTTCGCATGAAATAACATCTAAGAAGACCCAAGAAGATGAAAAAAGATGAAGACGCAAATATGAAAATGTTGTATGTATACGTGGAGTGCGCTTAGTATTTTCTCTCCCGTTCAGTTTCAGAGATGACAACATGAATATGGAGGGTAAATTCACAATCTGCCACCAAACTTCCTTTTCCTTGTTTATTTACAAAAGCAAAAACTAATAATGAGGATTTTGCCAGGAATGTGCATTCTTCAAAATTTGTCAGCTTTAGAAATTCAGTAACACGTATTGGCTAATTTGAAATTCAGGTCTGATTCGTCACTTATTGTTAACTTTACGCAAGGTGGAATGAATAGTGGCGGCCATTTGTGATTAAAGGAACGAAAGTGGTGCCCCCTGTGGCTCTCGCATGAGTTTTGCCATTTTTTTTCCCCCACTGTGAGCCGGTTTATTTTCGTCCACCTAACAAATGAAAACAAATTGAAGTGGACAGGTTTTTGGAAACTGTTAACGAACTATATTCACACGAAGTTTCATTATTTACGTGTCCTTTCTTGTTTGGAGAAAAGATTTAACTATGGGCGTATGAAATAAAATACCGAACAAAAGAAAAGTAAAATCGCAGGCTCCTCCCACTAATATGGCCGCTTTAGATCAGGTTTGCACCGTATTTACCGTGTGCCATTCAATTTTCTTCTCCGTTGCAAAAGCCCTAACTTTAATGTATGGAAATACAAAGTGAAAAAGGAAAGAAGGAGTGTTTGCTTTCGACTGAAGGGGGCGCTGTAGTGATCCCGCAGGTGCAGCTTTTAGGACGCCAGATGGCGTGGCGACTTTAAGGAGGGGGATTGGCCCTTTGTACTTAGAGGAACTTTGATCTCCCTTTTGCTCGGATTTCAGGGCTTGGTGGCCAATTGGTGCAAATTGGGCGTTGTTGGTGATCTAATTTGGTGGAGCGTACTGTTAATTACTCTCATGGCTGGAACGGGGATTGCAGGGATTGCACTGATTTATACGTGGCCAGGGGACTGTTTTTCACAAATTTATATCGGTGCCAGGAAAAATAGCACCTTTCGAAACCAAGTGCAGTTTCCAGAAATTAGTACCTTTAATAACCAACTGCCCCCATGATCGATATGATGACATGTTTGCTCGTACCACGTACAATATAAGACATCGTACAGGTCAATTTACCAAAGATTTAACCGAAGCCGACAGTCAATTTTTAAAGAAAGATTATCAGATCATACAGGACATGTGATTAATAACGATGGAAGCCTGGAAATTCTCTAAATTTGACAGGATTTGACAATACAGGGCGTTTCAATCGCTAAAATTCCTGAAAGGTAATAATACAATCAATGAAACTTCATTAAATTTTCATTGGACATGTTTTGTTGTATACATACTTTTACAGTAAACGATCATCATTGAAACTGATAATAGTTTTTTTTCATAAAGACAGTCTTGGATGAAAAAATATATTTTCAATTATTGGTACTGGAAAAAATCATGATACCAAACATTGCATGTTCTGATATTTCCGTAAATGTTATTGGTTATCCTTCAATATATGCCCATAATTTACCAGTTGGTTCTTATAAATCGTTTCTATTGCCTTGAAAGGAATATATGTGCCTAACAATGGCGACCGTAATGAGGATCTCTTAATGCATTCCCGTTGAATAAGCTGGGAATTCTTTCCATTTCTGATTGGTGTGTTGTATTTGGGAAAAGTAAGTTGATTAAATTAAGTATCCTCACGCAAGTTTAATGCCAATTACTGGAATTTCGAAACAAATGCGGTCAGTGTTTCTGTCTGCGGCCGCCATCTTGGAAATGTACGATGCAGGGGGCGCTGCATAGCGTAAATCACGTTCTTTGTGTTCTGTATATAAACTGCATGAACTTACGTATATAGTACATATATGTGTTGGGGGATGGATGCATGCAGGTATGTCGGCGGCATGCAATTACGTCCCTATCATCACTGTACATCTCAATGCTTGCTTATTATTTACGAGCAGTGCACTATCTTTATTGCAAGTCGGAGTCGACTTTTGGACCAACCACGCCATCAAGTCGCTCTCCAACTCTTTTGTAACACACTGTACGAGAGATAAGACTGAAAAGACCAAGTCCGATAACACCTTCAAGAAATTCGCATTCAATGCCCCATGTCGTCATTGCCTAATCAATGCACATCTTAAAAAGCCGATTAATACATACATACATAACAACATTGTGTGCATGTGCATGTGCATGTGCATGTGCATGTGCATGCCAAAGCCGAACATGACATATAATTGCAAGCAACTCAATTCTTCATGTAATGGTGCTCGTGGGATGTGGTCGTTAACAAAATCCCTTTATACTATGTAACGTTATACAACACTCTAGCTCTGGCATCTTATATTGTGCTTCGTAAAATTATATCCTCTTCATAACCTGATAACCGGTTATCGCAACTCCCGAAATTAAAATTTTACAGTCAAGGAATATACATATCTGTACATATACACAAGTTTCTTTGTATGTTGGTATAGAATGCAGCTGCGTGATTGGATGATTTGCAATTTGCAACATATTAGTACACGGTTATTAAATCACATTGTACAAATTTCTCATAGCTTCCAGAACATTCATATCAAATCTCTGATTTAGTACCTATACATACAGTACCACCTGGTGTCATGTCACAGAATAATTAAATTAAAGAAGTAATTTGTGAAGGGTGCGTTTTGTTTCATATGTATGAACTTTGTTTACCACCACGTCCCATTTTGACAAAGAAGAATATATGCAAACCTGTTTAAAAGAACAGAGAACTGAATAGAATCTTAATGTCAATTACCTTCCATAAATTTGCAAATTCTCATAGAGTAATATCAAGCCTGTGTCATTTGGGTTTGAAAATTTGAAGGTTTCCCCGAAATTAATGCCTGTCTACATCATTAAAAATGGCGCATTGACCTAAGACTGCTAATGACTTGCTATTGATAATTTCAAGAGAAAAGTTTGGTTGTAATGAAAATTGAGCAGCTGTCACTCGAGGCTAATTAGCAACAATGAAGAGATTCCTTTGTTTCCGTTAATAATGCAAATAATAATGTTGAAGTTGCGACGCGTAAACGAGCTTTAATGAGTAATTAACGTCCGTTATCGTCAAGAAGGATAACATTATATGCACTTTCTGAAATTTCTCCAGATAAAAGTACAGCGTTCATTAGCGATAGAAGTAATTAGGAACGAGATTATTAATGATTGACCGACAGAAAGTTGGCATTTTGCTCGTTTTTATTTCGACAAACATGCATTAGCAGTAATTTCCAAAACTCTCTAACATGGTGTCGTAATTAAAATCATAATTTCAACCAGTCTAATATCACTCATGCAAATAACAAATAATAATCAGATAAGAAATCTTAAAAATGCATATGTAATTTGGGTGGGTTTCCTACAATAATTGCTGAAATTTGCCTTTTGTAATTGAATTATCTGACCAATATAGATTATTTGTAAGAAACTTTCAATCATCGCCCAATTGTGACGAGTACGGATCGACTATAGGGAATAATGTAAAGTTTACCTAATTGTATTTGTATTGCTATAATTGCCACTTTGGATGCGCATCTCTTTCCAAGTTTAAATTCAAATGTGGCGCTGCTCTGCGGCGATTTGATGAAATTCTTGTGCATGTGGGCGAACAGGGAGGAAGTTTCTGGCCGATTGCCGTACGAAAATGAATAGGAAAGTATAAAGGATGACAATTTCCTGGATAGGATAGGAATGGGAAAAATTGGAATTGCGATTTGGCAACGAATTAGATTGGCAACCGGTTGATGCTAAATTGCTGAATTGCGAATGGACTTGGGCTTGGTGTGTTGAAGTTAACAGTGGACGGGACGGGACATTTGGTCCCTTCAGAGGTCGAGGTGAGCATAACAAGAACCCCTCCCCAATTTCCAATCCGATTCTCTCCAACACCCCACTCCTGATTTCTTTAAATATATACAGTATATGACCCTAACTCCTCCTCCTTGTCCATTGAGGGTGCGTCCAATTTCCCTAGCAGGCTCAGAGCGACACTTGTATAAGCCCACCCTGTGAACATCCCATCCAGTCCAAACCACCCTCATCCCTCATCTCCCAACTCTATCTCGAAGATTTTTTTCTTGACTCCTATTTCTTATTAAATGTAGCCAGCCTGCCTCAATCTCAATCTTGTGCTGGGATGCGCAGAACGTTTAATAATCTTTATAGCCAAAGTTATGAAAATACATAATGGGAGATTATTATACTGTTATACACTGTAAAGGCTATTAGTTAGGGGAGTGATCTCCACACGAGATAAATAAACACTTGTAGCTTATCAGTATCACACATTTATTGAACGTTTCATAGTAAATTAATTTGAAATCAGTTTGATAAAAAGATTCAATATTCTGATTTTTTAAGTTGTGAATTATAATTATCACATTTATCAGTAACATTAAAATCCACAAAGAAACTGACTTTTACGTACATTGAAATCAAGTACTAACACAAATTCAATGGATTCCTCTTTGGCTATAAACTCATTTTTAATAACATCTACAAAATATTGCTCTTATAGGCCACCCATCCCAACATACATAATTGGTTTCTGAGTCACATTCAGGACTCATACATGACTCATATAATTTTATATTAACCCCAAATCGTTCAGACAATTGTATATAATCTATTTTTGTCTCCATATTTTTCGAGGAAAGTGCTATACAAATTGCGGCTCATTTCTTATTATTTTTCTCATCAACTGTGACATTTATATTCAATACATCTGTTATCGATTTGAAATTCACTGTCCAACCAGTATGAGAATTAAGTCTATTGGCATCAACTTGGCGTGGGTTTTGAAATACGGATCCGTGTATTGTTGTTACTTTGGAGCTTGTTGAATGCAGTGAACAAGTTGGTTTCCATCTTGGGCGCTGATTTATCCGGCACTTAACATTTTCCGCGTTATTAAGCGCATAAGCAGCTATATGCAGCGTATATTTGAAAGGGGTTGCCTGCCTATGGTTGGTTCGTTGTATGGCAGGTCGACATTTCAATATATATGATAATAGCCCGGTCCAGCACCTGTGTTCGGTTGGTTGTGTGCTTTTACACACCTCCCCAATATGGCGAGTTGATTCAATCCGAAAGACTCGGACAATAGTGGTGTCTAATAGAGGAAGGACGCATTGGACCGAGTTCTAACCTCCTTCTCCCCCCCTCCGTTGCCATGGATACCGTCCACAATCCACATCCATCACAATGCAGGGGCATTGGGTCCATCTAATGGACAAACCCCTTCCCGAATCGTTCATCCAGAAATATACGAATAAATAAAATTGCCTCTTTCCTGGGGTCTGGCTAGGGCTGTATAAGGCTGGGGTGGCAAGGGGCCTCGCACGCACACACTTATGGAGTGGGGCATAAGGGGGTATCAAGCGCAGATTGGGCACCCTGAAGATATGTCCTATATTTTTATATATTGACTTTCTTGCCTGCTGTAAAGTGTATGTCTATCTGCCCCCTAAAAATCCAAGCTGGCATCAAGCCCAATTACCAATCCGTTTAAGCGTTATAAAGGCAATATAGAATTTGCCGAAAATAGATGGAATGCTGTTTTTATCTTTTTCAGATGTTATATAGGTAGGGGCGCTTTTTTAAAAACGGAAGCTAGCTAGCTGCAGCGCCATCTGCTTGAAGGCATGCGAAACTGTTTTAAAAAGTGCTGAAATGTATACCTGGATTTCGCCAATTCACCAAATTGTCAATTTTGAAAATCGGTGAACATAATAAACTAATGGCAAAGGATTATAGTAATATCAATTGGAAACTGGGCATAGTGTATTAGGATTTACTTTTGTAGATGGATTAGATATTGTAGGCCTATTAGTAAATTCAATTAGGCAATGGATCAAATGTTAATTTGAAATTGCAAGGGTCACAAAATATCGGGAAGCAGGATCGATCATTTCAAGTCATATTGATTGTAATTTATCCTACAAAGTTGACTGCATTATATAGCCTACCATATCTCTTCACTGATATGTTAATTTTATGACTGATATTTACGACCACTTCGTGTTTCTTTATAAAAAAATAATTCCTGTCGAACTTTTCTTAATTGACCGACCAGTTTCCAGTTGAACCCGTTTGTTCTTCAGATTAAGGGGTTGGGGTTTTTATTTTATTGGGGTTCATGAGTAGTATGAAATATGAAAAGTCTCTGGAAGTTTATGTGTTTCATGGGATACAAGGCACTACAAATTAATCCCACATTTCCGAAAAATTTCGGAAGGTAAATAAATATTTTCTGTAAAATACATTAAAAAAATATTCTGTTTGTGGCATTAATTATTACATTGACATTGTCTGCTATATTTGTAAAGCTGGAAATTGTAGAATGTGGGAAAATGTCCCGACTTTTGGACCGATAACTTTGGTTTTTACGGTTGGATGCCCTTCATAGTTTTTACAATTTTTGATGGAATTTGTGATTAGTGAAATTCGTTTTATGTGTTCTATTTTTAATACCGACACCTGCTGATTTCTGTCAAGCAAAAAGTTGCAACATATATACAAATATTTTTACTGTTAGCAAAAGAGCTGAAAAATAGACCACCATATCGTTCAATTTGCTGTTTCACTCGCTTTAAGACCTTGCATGTCTTGTAATTTTTAATGAAAATACATTGTTTGTCATGGGAAATATTGCCATCAAAACACTTGCTGAAATTAACATATTAAAAGTCGGTTTAATGATGATTGATTGCACTGGTGACACTAATAGTGGCAGAATCGTTCACAAACTTTTAGTTTCCCCGTCATGTTGTACTTTCTCGATAAATTGATTCGGCTGAAACATCGTGTTGTGACTATGGCATTAGGCTCAATATACTTTCGTAAATTGTATTTTGTTCAACTTCGAAATTTTCAATATACCTATGTATCAACGCGGCAACTTTGCCATTTAATTTCCAACAACACGTAGAAGTGTGAAAGTATTTTGTAGCAGTGCTGCTAATGCATTTAATGGAAGTTTGGGGCCGGAGTGAAATACAGTTGCTTGGGATTGGTTGAATTTGGTGGGTGCATGCTTTCGGATGCTGCTCCATGTCACTCACAGCTAGGCAATTGTGATGAGAACGGAAAAGAGGGATGAAAAGGAGAATGGATGAAAATCCACGACAAGCCTTTTGGTGAAAAGTGGGAAATTGGCACGGACAGGTCCTTTGCAACTAAAAAGGCCCATTCTCTATCACACACACACACTTCTCTCTCTCTCTCTCTCTCTCTTCATTTCAGAAGGACGCATCACGAAATCCTTCTGCTCATCTTAGGCTTCTACTCTCAGTGACCATGCCCTATTCACTTGCCTTCAGCAAACCATGTCAAAATGTCCCACAAATCGATTGTGTGCGAACGTGTGATAGTGGCCATCTCGTCTGAAATGCACCACCAACAATCTAAACTTCCCCCCATTTTTATTTTCCAACCGCCTTCCTTTTATACTATAGCTATAGATAAATACATACACAATCTTTCCCATTCACAATATATGTATGTATACTTGAGTTTTGCATGTATAGTGTGCATCCGCACTCAACGTTGCACTATTGTAGATTACTTTAGGTATAATCCTAAAAATGATTGACCCAAAGTTTGCTCTTATGCAACTTTGCAATCGTGGCAACTTTAAAGGTGAACTGACATTGATTTGTAACGTACCCCCCCCCCCCCTTGGATTTTACACTATGTAATGTTCATGTAAAATAAATACTATGACATCTCTTCTTTTATTAAACAAAATGTTTAGGAAGTTATTTACGCTTGAAGTTTGCTTGTTTTTTGGTCTGTGGAGCGAGGCTATATCCTAGAATGGGAAGTCTGTTGCACCTTATTGCAAGATTTTCATGTTGATTTTAGGAATATGTCCTCTTCACTGGCCTGTGAATCCTTTCTACTCTTTCCCAAAATATTTATTACTTGTGGTTCAAAAATAAAAGGCTGAATGGGTCAAAACTTTCTCGACACCGATGAAAATGAAGCGGTGGGCGCTGCCATTTTGAAAACACGTTTTTGCCATGTTTCGATGCAATCGGCGTGCCATACTCTGTTTACCAGGTGTAAACATTGACAAGATTGTGGCTTTGTTCCGTTTTTCAATCAACTTATACAATTATTATTAAAATAACGAATCAGCAGAAAAATCGCAAAAAAGCAGGTTAGGCAAAATATTTACTGTCAGTTCACCTTTAAAGTATGGACCAACTATTGTGCCCCTCACCTGTAGATCTATATACAAACACTGTGTTAGTAGGGATGTTCTATCCAGTGGTGTTAAACTATTTCACCTCTGCAACTGCTTTCAAGGTAATATTAATAAAATACCCAATTTTGTAAATACATATATGTACAAAAGATGGAGCAATAGTTCAAAATAGTACGTAGAAGAGGACCTTGAAATGAAACAGATGAGAAGCGACAATAAATTTATTAGTTTTGGCAATTTCACATGAGATGTGTATATAATTCCAATTCCAATCAGATTGTGATGAAACAAGAATTATTGATACAGAAATTGACAGTGCAGATGGGAAAATGGTAATAACTTTTGATTGTTGGAATTGTAGTTTTGAAAGTATGTACGTAGTATTACTGCATATTGCTAAATGCAGAACATATAAAATACAATTTGTATGATTCATTAACTTTACACTCATGACTGTTATTATTTATACAGTATTACAAACTGGTTTGTTTCCAATTTAATTGGCATCATGGCAGGGACTTTGATGTTGATTTTTATCTAAATAAACAAAAGCTGAAGCAATCAATTCTCTGATTCAAAACATCATAAAAAAATATTATGAAACTACTACTATTAATTATTAATCTATTTTGATAACACTAAACTGATGCAACAAATTTGCTGACATTCTCTGGTTTCATCGATTTATGCGCTTGGTCTGCTAT
>WWPM01023749.1:0-16987 GCA_023279145.1 Glomeris maerens
ATTTTTGAAAAACAAAACAGAATTTTCACAGAATTGTTTCAGATATTAACTGACGAATACTACCAGATAACAGGTGGCGCTGTAGTTACACTCGCCTTCATAGCATTTTTAGTTTGCTCTTGGGAAAAAATAAAAGCAGTTCGAGAATATATTTTTGCGGATGCGGATCGCATTCACGTACCGGAAATTTGTTATAAATGCCGATTTTCCGAGTCACTGAGTGTTCGCATTGCTGAAATGATTAGATTTTGAAACTATTTCTGGTACATTTTGTACCCCGGTACTTCTTTTTATACAGGTCATATTGATTATTTAGCATTTTTGGTACAGTGAATTTATGGATTGAGGGTACGGATTGCGAAAATTTGATTCAGAGTAGATGGGATTTGCCATTGGCTGTTGCGCTGTAGAATCGGATCGAACGTGAATTACTGAAGTAGGCCTACAAAATGTTGATGTGGTTGCGAAAGGAATTTTTATCAGCTTCTTGCCACTCGTGCGCTCGCATACTAATAGTGTTCAGCGGCGTTTCTCAACTTTTAATTAATACCAAGTTAAATGCTAGTATTATTGCCCGGTGTATGTTTTGTAGCGAATTTGCAACTTGTGTATATCTACGGTGGAAACCAGGGACGCTTTTAATTTAGTATCCCCTCAAAACCCACTTGGGTTGCTTTTAGGACGGGCTTACCTGCAAAACGTGACCTGGTCGCTTTCTGGTTCGCCTTACCTTCAAAGCATGTTCGGGTTGCTTTTTGGTTTGACTTGTCTGCAATGCACATCTGTTTATCTCGTTACGTTGGTTCGCCAAATACAAAAAATTTCAGTGATAGCAGTTCTTTAAAACAAAGCATTTAATAAACGTTCGTATTGAAATGTTTCACTGCAGTTTACAGCTGTAGCATGTAAATTTTAATTGAGGTTTCCATTAATTATTAAAACAAAAACGTGTTGAACTACTAGATTATTATGAAGAATAAGTCATAATTTTTATCTGTCTGAGAGACTGTATTAATGCAACGTTCTACTTTTCCACATAGATCAATATTGCATTCATTCTGATTAGGCCAATAAGGTGAGAGGCAATAAACAGACTTGACAAGGTGAGGGGTGCTAATGGCGAGTAGTCAGCATTACAGTTCTTGATTTAGCGAATCGGTTAGATATATCGAGTTTTAAAAACGAGCAACCGTCAGCAGGGGTGGAATGAAAATAATTGTTTTCTTGTTAACTGTTAATCTCATTTGTGTATTCTTCTTTGATCGATTAAGTATTTTGCAGTTTTACAGTTTTATACGCTTAATTTTAAAAGTAACGTTTTCTGTACAGTAGAACAATGTCTGAAAAAATGCAACATCGGTAACAATTTGTTTTTAGCAAATATTCTGTTCCAATGTTTAAGTTCATTCACAGTCAAAATCTACGCATAGAGCTTTGCTTTCCTGCTAATTTGCCATATCCTTGCTATAAGTAGCAATGTAATTTTGTGCTCCATATCAAGCATCTTACTTTTCCAATTATTCACATTTCTTTTGATAACTGCTGAATTGTTGAGCTTTAAGTATTTTTTCCTAATATACCGGACAAGTTTGTGGAATTCGTTAGATGCTAGATTGAATTTGGGGAAGTTGGAATTGGCTGCATTATACAGACTCCTCGAACCCGGAATGCGGGAATTTCCCATGTACAGTTGTAAAATACATGCATGCAAAATGCGAATGTGGCAGTGGCAGGAAGTTCATAGGATCGATGGTCTTTAATGGTGAGGCTTCATCGCTCAACTTGTTAACTCGACAATGTAAGCAACGAGGCGGACGTGGGTGTTGGCCCCAAAATCCAGAGCCATTTTTTACTTTAACGCCCAGTAGGATTGAAGAGAGTTTGATCCGCCATTACTGGTCTGGTGACAAATGGCAGTGGGACGAAGATGAAGACTTACTACCCTACTTTCTCCATAGGTTCCCAAATTGCTCTTTTATGGCTTTCCGTGGCGATGTCATACCTTTGATTACGTGATTAGCACCACGTGCCATGTCTGAGAATCGCTCTGTTCTCAATGTGACATCACCTATACAGAGGACGGAGAATATTGCGAGCAAGGCTAGCATTTCTCTCCTATACTCTATCTGCGTGCTCTATGCAGGCGTAGAGTACTTGTCATAAGCTACCATTCAGCCAACCCCGAAAACTTAAAATAGACATGCGTATATCTAACAAAATATAAAATGGGTAACAACCTTCATTTGTGTGGGTTTTTGTTTTTATGACACAAATATTAATATTGTCAAGATAAGCTCGGATGGGTGGAACAAATTAATTGTTCTGTTTGATATCCCAACTAAATATATCCCAATTAAAACGAGAATAACGGTGATATCGTTATGTTATCATGTAGTATGTGAAAGACACGAGCCAGCACACATATGGGTTTTCTATTGTTAGGTTTGCAATTTTGCATATAGATACTGATAATGTGGTAGGCTCTGTACATAATCGTGGAGGCAAAGTTGCGGACTGGCGTTTTATGTTTACCAATTAGCGTTTATCACGTTTACGGCCTGATCGACCTCTGGGGAGGTCGTCCACGTGACTGGCTAAGAAACCAAGGAACCGCTCGTTATCGCCGCAGGGAGCCTAAAAAGAAAGCCGCCATAAAAATGCTGCTTAATTGCCGACGTCCTTAGGGTATATCTTCCTATATGCTGCCGTTTATTAGGCAAACTTCTCGATCGCAATCAAAACGTCTCAATTTTTACGCGAACACTCCCCCACCCAATTTTAATCGATGTCTGGATATATGTATTTTTCATTCTGAAACTGGGTATGCAGCATATACTCATTATCTATTTGTTACTTGTCTTTGTGAAAGCAGAATTGCAAATTTCTAGTTTCCACTTTTAATGATGATAAGCATGCAATATAATTTCTGAATTAACGCAGTGTGTGCTTTATGAAATAGCTATTGAAAAACGTGCGCGCAGATTAAAGAGTCGTTTACGTGTATATTCTTCTTTTCTGTTATATTATATTGTTTGCACTGACTTCCAAAGAACTTCTCTTGTTTGGCCTGCAGGGCATTTTGGCATGCTTTGTTGGTGAGATGCATCAGCTGATTATTTAGCCCTGGCAGCGTTTTAGGTTACTTTATTGAAATTGTATGTCAGAAACTGGTCATGTAATGCAAGCATTACGAAGATCCAACTATAAATTGAACGCAATTTCGAAAAGTAGTAAAGTTTGCAACGTGAAATGATGGGTGATTTAATCCGCCATAGATCGCTTATTGCCAAGCTTGCCGATATTTGACACAACCGTAATGACCAGTAAAAGTTCAGTAAGGGGTCACTTTACTCTATTGTACATGTATTATTGCTGCAGCTAAAATGTACAACTCTCAGATTAAACCTGAATCTTGGTTTTATTATCCATGGAAAAACATTTTTATATTGGCCCTTACAGTCTTCCAATCCTGACCATTATAGTGCCTGACTTTCACACTGCATTATACTGTATAAAAGTAAACAGGACGTCGTAACTTGCAAGAAAGCTTTAAAATTGTAATTTCAGCGATAAATCGCTTGCGCACAGTATAGATTTGTATTTTATTTTGGTTTTAAAAGTTTATAAAACCTCAATAATAGTTTTGTAACTGAAATTCGTGTTAGATACTGTTAATAATTTCGTGCGTATTGTAAAATGTGCTAATGCTTAGAATATACAGGGTGAGGCAAAAAAAATCTGGGCCTCATGGAATACCTCGAAAACGGTGGCAGTTTTCGTTTTCAATGGTTTGCCATTATATATTAAGTAGTGGACCGGGCCTTCCGAAAATCTTATCGCGCGTGACCTATGACGTCGTCTTCAAGGTCATTAAGGAATTATCTTTTATACCGCTTGAGTTAGCGATTGTAGCGCGTTGACCTTTAATTACATCAAGGTTATTCAGTCTCTAAGCATTAATCTCAATTATGGCTTTGCTTAATCGATGCTGAACATCACATTCCATTATTGTAAGCCATTGATTAACATGAATTGTAATGAACATTGAACATATTTTGAAAGCGATTGAGATTAAAAACAGTTATGTAGTACGTAGTACTTGGAAATATTGGTAAATATGATACTGATTGATTTCCTACATGCAATTTGCTGCTAACAATAAGGTTGTTTATTAATTAATATTGTAATACGAATTATGACAAAAACAGTTTGTTTATTTTTCAGTTTATTTGCCCAAAATTGAATATGCACATGTTGATTAGATTGTTTTATGTTATTAAAATTTAAACGAGATTCACTATAAAATATTTTCAAAAGTTGTCAGCCTTCATCCCGTATTTGATTATGTAGGATACTTATCCACTTTGTAAGAGTGACATTGTGAAGACAATGGTTGAATATGAGTATGGTCGGGTTATAAGAGGCGTAGATTGTGTTAAGCCCATGAAACAAATTTGTTCCCTATAGGTATGTACCAAAGATGGAGAGCGTTAGTGGGTGTTGATTCTGGGTTTGCCGATGAGTTTGAGGTCTCATCTGATTAGGCCCAATCAATCACATTAGAGCGTTGAGATTGCGTAAGGGAGGTCCACGGTGCTGCAAGCCCTTAGGGTCCGATGCCTTATAAATCTTCGTTAGTTTCGTATATATATCCTACCTACACACGAAACCTATTGCATTTTCATCTTCCGTGTATAAGGTCCAAATGTTTCTGTCATGTTGAAATGATTATTTAACCACAGATATTGGCAAATACCGTGTAATGCGTGTACATTGCGCAGGTTATACAGCGGCATTTATGTAAATTATCAATAGCCTTTGAAACCTACCCAGTATTGATTGTGTCTGCCTGTCTGTCCTTACTATATATAGGTACCTACCATGTGATTAATGTGTTAAATTGCTGGCTGCGTAATTCCCACACAATTGGACCGATATGTGCTTTTTATGCTGTTTTAATTCAAACAAATTATTATGCTTCTTATGCCAAATGTTACAGTAAACAGCAACATGTATAATACGTGTATACAGTAGAGCTCAGATTATACGGACCCCAATCATCCGGACGCTTTAAAAAATAAGACAAATTTCTGTACCAGACAAATGCAGCAAATATAGGAGTCGCCGCCCTGGTGGCGACAATTTGCAGTTTTTGTGTGATTTGTGGTGCAGACTTTATAAAGTTTTAAACCCTACTTCAGTGTCGATTTGTGGGTAAAAATAACTAGCAAGATTTTCAATCTTCATATATGCTGCAATAGCATTTAGTATAAGACAAAAGGCTGGAACACAGACGATTACTTTGTATAGGGAATTAGGCTATAATATTAAAACTTTTTCCCATTGTAAGTTATGCTTAGTTGATTATCCGGACTACCCTCGGTCCCAATTAATCCGTATAACACAGGTCTACAATGAATTTGTTTTCGAAAGTTTATAATATACACATAACACATAGAAGTTTAGCATCACTTTATTAACCAAGAAATCATGTTTGTAAATTTATATCGCATTGTTAGAGATCTTTATAATACCTAATTTTCTTGCCCTCAATGCTCCGTTTCTCAATTTTTCTTGCGTGCTGCATCCGTGTTTTCCTTGATCAGCATCCAGCAGGATACAGCAATCATATTTACATTCCATCGTCCTTTATATCTCTTCTATCTCTTCTACAGTTCATTAATGGCCTGATGAATCCTCTCTCCCTGTTCTTACATCATGGCCCCAATATTTTCCAATAAGTATTCCAGATGCGAGTTTAAAATGTAGAGATTCGAGCTCATTGAACGACCCAGTGCTTGGAGATTCTTCAATATGTTTTCAACTATGTTCTTGAAGTTAGGATCTTTTTAACCATTCTTGAGAATGGAAATTATGAGTTCTTGCGTAGTATAATAATAGAAAGAATCCTAAACCCATACTTGGATTTTTTTTATTGTTAAGAAACTTTGTGGCTTCAAGAACATTTAAGCATTGGGCCGCTCAACGAGCTCGAATCTCCACTTTTTGAACTCTCATCTGGATTACTTATTGGAAAATATTGGGGCCATGATGCAAGAGCAAGGAGAGGGGTTTCATCAGGCCATTAAGGAACTGCAGAAGAGGTATAAAGGACGTTGGAATGTGAATATGATTGCCGGATCCTGCTGGATGCTAAACAAGAAAAAGACGGATGCAGTACGCATGAAAAAAAAGTTAAAAATGAAGCTTTCAGGGCAAGAAAATCAGGTATAATAAAGATCGGTGATAATACGATATAAATTTACAAACATGATTTCTAGAATAATATGTAATTTCACCTTGATCTCATATGTTTTTGAATTAAAGTGATTCTAACTTCCATATGTGTTATGTGCATATAGCATAAACTTTCATTCCCAAATTGCAAAAAATCCTTACATGATAGAGGAAAAATCTTGACATTTTCGAACTCGGCGTACTGAAAAACATAAGAAACTACTAACATCGTGCAGAAAAAAACACAAAAAGTATCAATTTATAGGCCTGTGTAATCAGCGCTCTACTGTATAAATTACGGTATCTTTTGTTTAAAAGTTTTAGTTTAGATATGTTTGTGAACAACGATTTTAGTATACAGTATATGCAGGTATTATACATATTGTATGTATAGACAATGAAGTAAGTATTCATGCGTAGTTTATATATTTAATAATTGCAATGAAAATGTGAGCTTGGATTAAATTTGCTCTGTTCTTTGTTTGCAGTTATAATAAATGTGATTAAGACATTAATGTGAAAAATAGTATAGGGGTATTCACACAGCTGATATAATTAATGATCATAGTTGTACAAGTCTAAATTAATGTTGAGGATTTTTCTTAAATGTTTCGTAAAATTAATCTTGTGCCCGCATAAGCTATCTACTAAATTGCATTTCACATACTTTTGTGCATGTACGTTGCAACTAGAAGAAAAATATGAAGCAATATGATCAGCTTAATTGGGGTGTTCGTCTACTAAAGGTTATAATTATGAAGCTGGATCCCAGATATAATTACATGGGAAAATGTTTTTAAAATTGGTAAATAGAGTCGCAAGATTGAAGTGGCCTTTAAAAAACACTATCGATTTTCGATATATCTGCGAGCGAATATACAGTATATACATATACTATGTACAACAGCATGATTTTTTCTTTGTTTATTTGGGAATGTTATCACGTGCGGATTAGGGAGAGGTTCTCCTGAAATCCATGGGCTTTAATTTCCTTTAGATGTTTGTGCAAGCGGACAATTTGGAAAATACCCCTTTGCTAGATTTGCTCTCGATAAACCGATCTGCACATCATGGGCATGTATAATAGGACCATGCTAGGAAATCTGTGGAGCGAAAAATGCTACGCATATGAAAATGTAAATGCATTTTTCCCTATACATGCACAGTCAGTTTTTATATGCATCTCAAGTGCGCTAGAAACTACTGTGCTACACCCATTTGGAAAAAATGTACGTATCAACATTTTTGTCGAAAATATGCCCTGTAGTAAATTGAAAATATGGTGAAATAAACAATGTTTTTTCCCCCGTTGTAAATTGTAGGGTCCATGATTTACATAACTTATTGTTTTTAAACGAGCAGCTAAACTGAGTTAAAAAGTGTGTTTAGTGCCAACGCACAATTTCATTTCTTTGTTTTCTGCGGATAACTCAGAACAGAAAATTCAAAATTTGCAGACGAAATATTAATTACCGTATATACTCTATTACCTTTTGCTTTACTTTCTTTAAAAATGAAATTATTTTGTGATATTGGCTAATGATTTGTATACGTATATGTACTAGTATTTTTATTTCGTGTTATCAGTATGCGTTTTTGACAGTGAAAATAAGAACCCGTCAAAAGCTGGAGTATTCGTTTAATTTAGCCGGTTGCCGGGTAATTATTTACACAACTTGTTCATGTGAAAGAGAGATTTTAGAATATACAGATTTTTATCAATTATCTGTGTATGTCTATTTATTAGATAATTACGAAGTACTGTACGCATCATAAAAGGTCAGGATTGCATTATTATATGCATCCAGGAATGAACAAATTGTATTCAAAAACGTGTTACTTAATTCAGGACCCTGATTTATTACATCTTATTATATCAGGTCGGATTGTATACATGTTGCCTGATGGTGATGTTCGTTAGAATTCCTTGTGATGCTTCTATCTGCTGAATATAGAGCGTCTGCTGATCACTTGTGATCTATCCATTAGAGAAACCGTTAAAGGCAATTCTTGATTTCGTATTCAGCCTGGATGTGGATTTTTTGCCACGTTCCAGCCAAACTTGTCGATTCTCTTGGCCGATTTAGGGAAGCGGGTCTCATGACCCCCATAGCAACCAGAAAGGTCTTCCAGAAAGAGACGATCGAGCTCGAATAAGATACAACGAGCCAGGGATACCAAAGAAATCACCGACTTGTTTCTTTTCCTCTCGGCCACAAAAAAAAATGCCTGCATCATGAAAAACTTTAGTCGTCTCTTCGAATGAATGTCCACCTTGAGCTTACTAGGTTTCCGTAACACTTGCTCAAGATGAGAACTGGCATCAGATTCAAATTTACTGAAAGCTGGATTGTGTCTGAAAGACGTCAAACGGAACGCACAGTAGCGTTTTTGATGGTGATGAAAATGCGTTTTATGTTCGCGTGAACGCTTACATCTCGGGATTACAGCTGCCAATTGAACTGATGGAGACATTTTCTTCAATGCATTGCACGCATGGCAAACTAATGAACAATACATATCGCTGTATTCAAGCTCGTTTTCATTGTCGCCCCCATTCACTCTCTTTGCATAGCCTATACACACGTGTCATGCCTATATCAAAAGAAACAAATGATTTATATGTTTTCAAGCTGAACATTTGACGGCTCATTAGGAATCTAGTGAGCCAAGTAGGCTTATGTCTTAAAAGAAATCTTCCGCTGCTCGAAATTCACGAATAGAAGAAAAACTGCAGGCGTATATTTTCCTATAAAACAGTCTCATTGAATTCAAACCAGTTGTGATGTTGAGACAAAATATTGGACTGTTGTTCTGCCTTAATTATCTAATGCCTCATTTTTTATTTACTTTAATTTCATATCAAAGGGAAAGTAACAAATGCGTAAACTGGAAATTTGTATATTAAATTATTAAAAAACAATAACTTGTTTATTAGAAGCATGCAGGAACAGACTTCTTAAGTTTCTTCTGAGTATTCATTATCGAGTTCCAGCCATAATTAAGTCAATGTGGTCCTAAATTTTTAAGTAGCGCAAATAGACTGACCTGACAATTATGTCAAATTGGCATTGTCAATCTAATTATGACTGCCAAAGTTAAGTCTTTCTTGATCATATTCAGTCTGTTTTACTATTACACTTTTCTGCAATTATGAAAAAAATACTGTACAATATTGCTGTGCTTAAACTTCCTTTCCTAATTTTTTGCACAAAATGAGAGATTTTTGTAAAAATATCAAATGGGTGAGGTTGCCTATACATATATTTGCAGTTCAATTCGCAGTGGGATGAGGATTGTTGCTTTCTTTACCGTTCGGTGATATGTTAGTGTCTGGTGCATTAATGAAGTAAGTTTGCAGGACAGACTGCATGTGCTTATCGTAATTAGAAACGTGTCGATTTAATTCGCTGAAGCACTAACTTAGCGACACGTAATGATTAACGTGTCACAAATGGTGTTGGGACGGGTCAATGGCGGATGTGCATGCCACTTGGAGCAAGTCGATTTGGGCAAAGAAAGACATTGGACATGGTATGCGTCATAGTCATGCTTGATCGTTCAGATCAAGCGGGTGTGGCATTGATAAATGCTACCCTAAAGCCCCAGGGATCGGCATTAATATATGCACCCTAGAGCCCCCATTTCAATGTCTTTCAAATGCCTAACTATGTAGACTGTAAAGCAAGGTTGTAAAACCTATATGTATATACTGTATACGATGCGGCATGGAAACCCGAAAACAGAGTTTGTTTTCAATTAAAGGCGGATGGTGTTGCAAGTGGTAAAATCGTATGCAGTCTACACCAAACTATGCATAATATATCATTACGCAACATGTGCACGAAGTATTGAATTTCGTTAATGATGCATGCCGCCTCCAATAAAC
This sequence comes from Glomeris maerens, assembly GCA_023279145.1. Classification (NCBI taxonomy): domain Eukaryota; kingdom Metazoa; phylum Arthropoda; class Diplopoda; order Glomerida; family Glomeridae; genus Glomeris; species Glomeris maerens. The sequence continues at coordinate 10,127 of WWPM01023749.1, forward strand.
TAGGTTTCAGAGATAAAATACCGCACTTCTCCAGGGAGATTAATGAAACGTCAAGTGGAAATAACATGGAATAATGCAGCACTTTTAAGAATATCTTTGTTCGCTGGTTCGTTGATTATATTTTAAATAAATCATGGAATTTAATGCCGCAAAAGTTTTTACAGTTGAAGTATATTTCGGAAAAGTAGTGAGGATATCCAATAACACGATGCTATTCAAGTAATATTATCGACGCTATTTTGGGAATTAAAATTGAAAGTAGCTAAATGATATGCTACCGATATCTAGTCTGTTATTTCAGTAATATAATCCAACTCGAACTAGTCCGTTTTCCAGTATTTTCACTTAATGTAAAATGGCTAATTGCGCATTAGATTTCATGTAAATACATGGTTTTCATTGGTTTATTCACTGGATGCTGAATAACATTATTTTCTATTTTCTGTCACGCATTTTGAAGGTAAACTGATATTTAATTACCGCAGTAATAGAAATGATGCTAATAAATCCATTGACATCTTTGAAAAGAAACCTAAAAAATCTAAATTTATTTATAGTTGTAAGCATGCAGCTTTAATTCTTTGTAAAGTTTTATAGTCTGTATATGTTGGATTTTATACAAGCCTGAATAAAAAGTATAAGTTGGAAATCTCCTCGAGAGTAATTTCACTGAACAAATAATCCTTAAACTTGCTAACTTTTTTGTGTGGTGAAGGGGGAATTTGTCCACGCACAATTTTCTTCTTGTCTCAATTTGTCATTCCACGATGCTCCTATGATTGGTGGTCTGTTACGAGGGAAAGCCCTCTAGTCGGTTTCTTCTGCTGCAGCCAAAATATTAATTCTTTTTTAAGGCTATGTACAAATGGTCATGCTGCCACTTTCACTTTGTAATGTTCTTTTTTTTCTGGACTGACCGCAAAAATAAATGCATAGTCACGTGGTCAGGATCATCTGGAAAATGCGAATCATTGCTGTTGGGTGTAGGTTTATGAAGAGATTTCAAGATGGATAGATACGTGCTTGATCACTTGGTCGTGAGCTAGTTTTCAATCATCGCCCGTCACCGTGGTCGTGATTAATACTGCACACTGGCCAACACAACGGGAAATTGACCGGAATTGCGACATATGAAATGCCCGTCACGTGACCAGTAATGGGAAACAAAAAAGTGAAAACATGCTCGTGTTATGAAAGCGTAATTCGCAACTAACTGCTCTTATGTATATATCGGTTTACGAATGCCTCGGAATACGAACAATTTTTGTTTCGGTCTGCGAACGAAATTTTCATTCTCTATGCCATTTTCCGTTACAAAAGATGTAGTGGTTTATATATGCGTATCATTGGGCGGATGGACGAATCAAGTTGGTTTCCCTTATTTTCAATGGGAAAAATTGTTTCGGTATATGAACATTTCGAGTTGCTAACTCGTTCTAGGAACGAAATAAATTCCTAAACCGAGGTTCGGCTGGATATTTGAGCGGATGTTGTGATTGAATTGCGTCGTTCACTGTGAGATGATTATCATGATACATATTTGAATTTCAATGCCCTAGCTGTGTGTATGCGTTAGAGAAAATAGATGGGACGTTATTGAGGGAAGGGAAAAATTGCGTTTGGCCATCCATCTCTACTAGGAGGATTAATATGAAAGACGATTATGTTGCTAAACGCCGGAGATGAAAATTGAAGACGTCCCGTCGTCTGGCAAGGCGAATATTTGCCACTATAATGGTCGGTGCTGTGTTGGATGGTGGGATATGCAACAGCTGCTCCTCCTGCAGCTTTTCTCCAAAGCAAGCATATCCCCATTAAGAATTTTTAACATCTTTCTTCCGTCATCGCTTCTGTGTTGCCTGAACATGCAGCCACTTCTAATTTAACCCTTCCATTCTACTTCGTTATTCCCCATTCATGTAAATATTGAGTGGGAATACTTTAATGCACTGTAGCTTGCCTCTAAGTGTAATGCAATCGAAATTAGCATATATGAAAATGTCATTTGGTAGACCCAAGCTATGTTAATCTTTTGCTCTGAATATTTATGCGGGGCAGGCAAAAAAATCTTGGATTTGGCTTTTATTTAGCAGTTTCTGTGTGCTCTTAACAGTTTTGAAGTGTTATACACAGTACTACTTAGACATCTATATCGAATAAAACATATAGTGAAATTTGCAAAGGTTTATTGAAAATAAAGAGGTTTGTTGTGTGTCTAACCTGTAAAATCATTGATATGAATTGGCTCCAATTACAGAGTAATAATTTCAGCTACAGAAATTAAATCATTGTCAACATTTCATTTTTTAGTCCAACCAGCAGCTTTTTAATTTGGAATTCAAAAGTGGTCATTGATCAAATTTATTCAGATTATGCGCACGGTTTGTGGTATTAGCGAAGTAGGATTTCAGAACTTTCTAATTAGATACGAGACTGAACATTTGTTGCACGTTGCACGTGTTGAATAAAGCCGGGGCCTCAACCATTGCTCTATTTTACACGCTAGCTAACTGGTAAGCCCATCCCGCGGGATATTTCAAATTATCTCTCTTTTCATGTATAATCACATATGAAAAAGGTAGGTTATATACAAATTCATAAGTTGTTCAATAAGTGCCCAACAACGGCTTGTTTCTGAATTGTGCTGCTTACAAAATCATTACTTTTTGAAATCGTTAGATATATTAGAATTACGAGTGGGTTTTTTAACACTGGGGACATTATTATAGCTTGCATTTTGGAGGTTCTACTTTCACCTGTTTTTTTCGCATTCTCGCATGAATGTTTGAATTGATAAAAGCTTAAGTTTTAAATTCTCCATGTCGTGCTACAGATATTGTTTGTCATCTCAACGAAATTTCATATAAATTAATGTGACCATGTAACATGCAATGGCCATGCAAATTGTCAAAAATTTACTTTAATAAATGCAGATACTGTATCGTTAATGCGGTAATTTGTGGAATGTATTTGATAATTGTGAAACTAAACAATTGGCTTAATATACCATATTGATCTTATTCAACTATAGTTAATTCTCTGCTCTTAACGAGTGCCAACTGTGCTGTTTCAATTATGCAAATGCCCACCAAGGCCTTTTTTCTAGCACAGTTTGAATTAAAGCGTAATTGTAGCTTTTAAAGTTGCGTCAAAAGTCTGCAGTGAGCATGTTGCATAATTGTAAGGTTGGTGGGGTTTTTTTACTCGGGAAAAATTATGAATTTACTACTTTAATATACCGCCAATTGCCATTTGCACATTTTGTTTCATAAAGTATGCAATATTTGTTTTGCCTTGCAGGACTTTCCACTGAGCGTCCTCGTGCTTCACACTCTCCTAAGGTTAACACTGTTGGTGTTGGTGGTCTTCAAACAGTGGAAAATCGGACTTATGCACCACTGAGTGGTTCAGACGGTGACACAGAAACGGACAATGCCCTTCATTCACCTATGCAGCAGATGTTGCTGCACCATCAGGCTATGCCGAATGCAAGTCCCACGTCCTCGGCAACAGCAGCTACAGCTAGAGGTCGCATGTCGCTTAACCTTCGAAGAGGACCATCATCTTCTTCATCCGAGAATAACTCCGACACCACTTACCCGGATTCTGATCTAGCCATGGCCAGAGCTTTGGCCATGGTTGCCTCCAGGAACGGTCAGTGCAACTTTAACCTTTTACATTCTTTACTTTAGACTTTGATGGAATTGGTCGAAATGCAGCAGTACTCTTGGGAAAACCTTCCAACAACTCTACCGTAAATCTTAGCTTGAAGTTTAAATGGCATAAATATTGAAAATCATGATTTAACCTCGAAGCTTTAACGGTGACATGAAGTGAAAGATGTGTACAGCGTGTTTAGCTTTTGGCTTCCTAAACATATTTCTGAATCTGCTATATAATTGGAGAGTTTGAATTTTTCTTCGGGCCATTGTAATCCGAAGAAAACGTTGATTTAAGGTGAAGATCTGTCATGTGCTACCCTTTAGGCGAATTTGCCCGCTTAGTGTAGCAGCTGTGTTCTCAAATTGTGTACTCTTCTGCCTTAGCAAAATCCTTCCAATAATTTCTATCGAATACATCTGGAAGCTTTGCTGAATTTGTTGTTGAGAGCATTCAAAAGTAGGATATAAAGTATTAGTGAAAGATAATTTGCTTTACAGCCTGCTTAATTCGAATCAACGTAATCCATAGTTACAATTTTGTTCTGGGAATAAGCAAAAGACACAATCTTAAGAGTTTATTGACCTGTCTAACTAAATTAGAATTATAATTCCTTTTCTTTTATTATGCAAAATGGTCATTTTGTGGAGTGTAGCTATAGCTAATTTTTCATTTGCATCTAAATTCTAACTTAATAATCTTTATTATGTAATTATAAAATAAAATAAAATGGCGATTCAATAAAATATAAAGTTAACAATCCCATGTTCTTCATCGATCAAAATTCCAGGAAAAATCACTGCTAATAGGCAAATTTAGCTAGATTAGAATGCTTTTGATGGAAATTAAACTTAAGTTTTACATTAAACTATTGATCAAAATATTATTGAATTGATGTCAATGAGTAATTTATATTACAATGGTTATCACAAACTACGTACTGTATATGCTATAATCAATTTTTATTGTTTTCAGTTTTATTTTTCGGTAAGTATTCGTCATTATTGAATATAAATCACACATGCTATGATGAAATGTATTTAAAAATGGTGGCCATATTAAGTTATAACTTCTAAGCTATTGTGGCGTGATACGTCTGTTTGGTCGCCCTGACAAAAATATTTCTCGCCCTTTGTTTTGCTATCCTGATCGAGCTCTTTGTGATCGATCATAAAAGTTGAGTGGTTCATCGTTTAGTAAATACAACTACGTTTGACGTTTCTAGAGAGAACAAAATCCATATCAACGTATGTGTACGTTTTGACGTTCCTGTCTTAGTGGATTGACGTCAGACGTTTGCATAGACATATCTCATGCCAGTTCGCTGTGAACGATATTCTGGCTCTAGATTCTACAGTTTTGTCATATTGTAATAGCTGTAATGTGAAATGTACCAAGTTAAAACTAAATAACGTATACATAGCTTTTTATATCCCTCATAATTTTGTTGATGGTACCTAATTTTAAGAGGCTGACATTGCGATTATAATACGAGTTGTCATTTTGAAATTGGCAATTTAGGTAAGTATTCGCTTGAGGAGATCTTGTTTTACTATTGGTTGTGATTTTATCTCTACATGTAACGTAATATTGCAAGATTTGAAAACCAGCCTCACAGAGCTTTACGGAAATGACAGAAAAGTTGCACTTTCGGTAGAAATATGTTTTTCGACCGTGTTTATTTAAAATAAATAGGCTAGTAATTCAGTATAGGCTATATTTGTTGGGAATATTACAATAACTGCGAAGTTGTGATTAACCCGGGAAGGGGAAGTATGAAGAACAAAATGAGAATGACATTATCTATCTTTATTTGTTCCTTATTTATTCAGTGATAGGCACATCAGCCAATTTCATTTAGGGGACTTATTTATAAATGTATACTGCAGATTGCATCAATACTTATGACGATACCATAAATGGGCTATAGCTCGGCCGTGTTGGAAGGTATTTAATTGATACTGCGCTTTCATTAACTAAACCATAACGTAGCCTATTTGATTGCAATTATGAAAGTTTACGAATAAAATTGCTCGAATATTTCAATTGCTGAACATACGGATATGACAGCCATGTGGAGCGCAACGCACTTGCCAAATAGCTCATCGCAGTTAATAAATGGCGCTTTATTATACCAATATCCGGACATGGTAACATCAATATTGTGTGTGCTGGATGTTGGATGGCTGCATGTTATTATTCGCCATGGTGTAAAAGACGTTTTCTGACGTCATTGCTTGGTTTATCTCCTATAAATAATATATTGCTTACAGTATATGCCTACTTTTGAGAATTTCATAGGCTAATATTGTAGGTGCATGCGTTTTGAAAGAATTGCTCTAAAATGAAAATTGTCATTTTTGGTACAGAATATTTTTGTATTTTATTTTATTTTTGAAAATGTGCTTTCATGAAATTAAATTTTATATCGGTCTGTTGAAGATATATTTGAGCTTCAAAAGTATGTATTGTGTATACCCCTAAGGTATTGTTTTCATTACACCCTGAGGGCAATAAGAGCAATATGGAGACAACAATGAATTGCAACTTTAAGCATAATAATTTCTTGAGGGAAAAAAATTTTACAATGTATTTATAGTTGCGGTAGCTGTGACCTAAGGCCTGCGAATCCGTCGATATGAAAAATCGCAATTAATCTTATATCCTTTCTGAATCTTTGTCACTGTTTTCGCAGTTCTATTTGTCATATGGCAAGTTTGAACTTCTACCTTTCACTATGCAATTGCAGCTTTTTATACGAAGTCCTAGCAATATATTTTGAATACTATAGGTATTCAGCATGGAAATGATATTCCTTGTTAATATAGCGTACATTAGAGTTTCAGTCATTGGTTTTTGTTTATATTTGCCGATAAAAGTGCGTGACAACGAAATATCTAGTCCAATTTTTAAGAAATTATTTTGAATTTCAACTTTTTTCCTGTATTTACTCGTTCTTGTTGGCAGATAGTAGTTATGAAAGAGAATGTAAGTGCCAATTCTGAACGTTCCAAGATCCAATTAGCTTAAATCAAGTACGTCAAATTAACTATCACTAAGAATATTTAGTATTTGTTGTCTTGACTAATATACAGAGCCCCCCAATTGTAAATCTGCACTAGAGACTATTACATTAATTGTGGTTCTCATTACCCAACATAGTAGTCTCAATACACCAAATTTTCTATGTGGTCTCCATTA
>WWPM01023750.1:0-13168 GCA_023279145.1 Glomeris maerens
CATAGGTGTTCTATAATTGAGGAAAAGATGACGTTTAAAAGTGTATAATATAAATGCAATCTTGTTTTTTTCGCGCAAAATCAGCGCACTCATGAACCTTACATTTTGGAAATAAAAATTGGGTTGCGTATAGAATAGGGTTTGTTTTCTGTCAATTGTTTCCCTATTGTGTATAATGCAGGAAGAATAACGTATATGCACAATATATCTTAAAAGGGCAAGTAAGCCACAACATAAAATCCTTTAATAACCATCTCTGCTGGGGGTAACTGAACGTAAATAATTTCGACAAATGAAATTCAAATGTCTTGACCGCCAGATGCGTATTTCCATATTCTGCAAGTAAATCATAATGTACAATTAAACACCTTTTGTAACACGGAACAGGAAGAAACATTTGAAACAAGTAGCGTGCAGTTTAGTCATCGTCATTAAATTGTCAAATATTAAAATATCGTTGGTCTCGTACAATACATAAACGCATGTCATCAGACCTAGCTATGTCTATGTGCAAGAAATGTGGAAATCTTGAAGAAATATGACAATATAAAGTATGGTCCACGTTTTGGTTTACTCCCATTGATTGGGTGAAAAGCAAAGCGTTGGTCAAACAAAATTATCAGTATACAGCAGAAAAGTTATGTCTACATTTTACAATACTTTTGCATTTCATCCAAAATGAGGAGTAACAAATACTTCAATAAAACTGGAGTGTTTTTGTTCTTGAAGATTATTCTCTTTGCTGAAAATGAAAATATTTATAAACCTCCGTAAACTTTTGAATCATTTATAAAATGTTACATATTACAATTAATATTAATGAATTCGTAAATTAAAATATGTCTGAAAGCTATTACGTATTTCTCTTTAGCGAATTGTGAATGTATCTGAAGTCTTTATGAATAAATTACATCTTTTAAACTTTTACTATTCAGGTTTTTTGTTGGCGTCCATGGGATCCACTTGATCAATATTGTCCAACACATTGATCACTATATGTAGGATCTAAAAGGTAGATGATATTAGATCACTCGTGACAGCTTAATAATAGACGTGGAAAAAGATGTAATTTATTCATAAAGACTTCACAAAACTTGGACCATACTTTTCATCGCCACATTTCTTGAAGATTTCCACATTTCTTGCACAATAACATAGCTAGGGCTGATGATGCGTTTATGTATTGTACAAGACCAACGAGATTTTAATGTTTGAAAATGTAATGACGATGATAAATTGTTTCAAGCGTTTCTTCCTGTTCCGTGTTATAATTTAAAGGTATTTAATTGCAGAATATGGAAATACGCATCTGGCAGGCCAGGTGCAAGTGTTTTCGTGTTATTTTCTTCATTGGGGCGGCACAATATATGCGTATATATACAGTATGTAGTACTATAGATGTATGGTAACAAGCCACAGGAAAATTGAACTGTAAATCTATAAACTCTTGATTCTGAATATTAGGTTGTATATAAATTCAGTTCGATATATTGATTTGCAAGTACTGCCTGTATGAAATTAATATATGCGAATATTGTATATTGTATTTTCAGAAGATGAAGTTGCATTTATTTTTAGTGGTTATGGCTGGATTTATTGCAAGAGAATGCTGGCAGTTGCCTGAAAAGGATGATGACGACATTCTTCCTTCGAAGGCTGAGGAGGATGGCGCTATCGAAGATCATGTTAAATGTGACCAATCTTGCCAATCCAACTGTAATTGCGAGTACAAATGCAGGTTTTGTACTGAAAAATGCAATTGCAGTGAGTGTTCGAAGTGTACAAATAACTGCGATTGTTCATCTTGCCCATCTTGCATTTGGAATTGCTTTAATTGCAATTAACCGTAATATATGTAACAAAACGCAGAGATGGTTATTAAAGGAACTAACTATATTGTGGCAATAAACTTGTCCTTTAAGATATACGTGTATGTATTTTAAATTTACGCTATACGCGTTGAGGAAAACAATTGACAGAAAACAAATCCTATTCAATTTTTATTTCCTTAGTAAATATTTATGCTGCGCGATCATTTCGCATGAAAAAAGCAAGATTGCATTGCATTATACATTTGTAAATGTTATATAATGTAATTTCTTCTTGCAATTATTAACAAAATAGATCACGTAGTGATTCCATTTATAGTGTGCATGTCGGCGCGTTTATCGAGTTCTACAGTGTTAGTCAAAACTCTCTGCACAAAATGGAACTTTAGGATAGTTATATAACACTGTGTTTTACTAAATGAAAGAAAGGTCGTGGACTTTTCAAGATTTTGTTGCTGTGCATATTCAATATTGTTTCAATTTCCCCTACAACCTTGGAGTTTGACAGAGCGGATATGTTTGTGCAGTGTATGTTGTGCTTTAAAAAGCTTACGAAGTGAAGTCCATGTGCTTACGTAATTTGTTGAACTGCATTTATTACCAAGAAGAGCCCAATGGTTGCAATATGGTATTTAAACGAAAACGTTTGAGCTAGCAAATTTTATCGACGATATATATCCAACGCGCATTACTCTTATTATGATGATGTATAGTATACACCTACCCTATGATACCTGTTTTTAATTGAAATGTAATCATTAAAGTCTACTGTAATAAATATCCCCAAAATAAAGCAAAAGATCTATACAAAATCTGGAGGTCCTTATAATTTCTAAGGAATAATTGCAGACGTATGTGGTAGCATCATCGCATTTAATTCTCTGTTTAACGATAATGGATCTTGAGTTAGTGTTTCCTAAGACTTCAATTTCAAGATCTTTCTTTGAGAGTGCTGATAAGGTTCAGTGCTGCAATAAGTTTGAAATGAAGATGAAATTTAAATTTCAGTCTTCATTAAATTTTCTCCTGGGCATATCTCTCTTTCCTGAAAAATTGTACATGTATATACAGTTATTCAGGAATACCTTGAACCCCATATGTAATTGGAAAAAAACTATGCGCATATTGTGTAGTTATATACTTGTATAATAGTTGTACATTTTATATGCACTATTTAGCAATCTTCATTTCAAGTAGCTTTCGAATCGCCCTGTAAACGGGGTTGGCCTGGGTTCCTGTCTTTACAGTACATAAAAAACTTTCAATACATTTGCAGTATAATAGTATTACTGTAAATTCGCGATAATAAGCCCGGGCTTATTTTTATAATTTTTCTTTTTTGACCCGGCTAAATTTCGAGACCGGTTTATTCTGTTAATATCAAGTTACCACGGATTCGTTTATATAATGCAATATGCAAATCTCAATTTCTCGTGATAAATAACATTTGTAAGAAACAATTTTTTGTGATTTTAATGATAGGAAATGAAAACTGTGGACTGAATTTTTAAGTTTTTTTATGTTTAGTGAATTTTTTAGTCGTGTAGATCGGGTAATCCGATTAAAGGGGGGCTTATTTTCGAGACCGGCTTATTTTGCAAGTTTTGATTATTTAACCCAGCTTATTTTCGAGACCGGCGTATTCTCGAGACAGGCTTATTATCGCGGATTTACTGTATGTGAAATGGGCATTGTCAGGAATGGCTTTTCGGGAACGATTTCGCCGGCACTTCCGGTACGGGTGGAAGGAACGGTACGGAAACAGTTAACTCGTTTAATGAACAACTGAGCTGTGGTTAGCAGCTGTTACACGCTTCGATATTGAAGAGAACGTTAACGATGTGAATACAAAACTGATTGTTTAAAACAGCGTTTCCAATGAGTATATGCTCGGATGAGCGTGCCCATGATCTCGACTCTCTTCTTGTCTGAGCGGAACTTTTTTCTCTCTTGTCGCTCTCTCTATTTATATCCCTTTTCCTGTGTTCTGATTGGTGCAGGTTCGGGTGCCGGTTCGGGTTTCGATGCGGTTTTCGATTCGGGTTCGGGTCTGGTCCGGTTCGGGTTTTGATGCGGTTTTCGATCTGGGTTCGGGTCCGGTCCGGAGTTCGAGTTCGGCCCGAGTTCGAGTTCGGCCCGAGTTCGAGTTCGGCCCGAGTTCGAGTTCGAGTTTGTTGCTGCCACCTCGCCGTGATGAGCGCATAATGCTCACAGTATTATTAAATATCTTTACTTTCTGTAACAATATTAGCGACTGAGAAATCCATTCGACTAGCCTAGCTGCCACAACCATTTTCAGTAAATTTAACTCGCTCACAAGGGAACCATCCGAACTTGATAATAGAATCTGTTAATGATACAGGACTCGTTTCAAAGACTATAATAAATAACACAAGTTGGCAAAATGTTAGACCTGACCTCTAAAATGTTTTCGAGATATTGACCTCTAAAGGTGACATTAAAGTGCCATAGGACACACCGCTTATATACGCAGCATAGGCATTGATGAAAAGCTATTGAAGAGTACTACAATTTGGAAGGATGAGAGGGGATGGGGATGATGAGTGGGATAGAGCGGTTACTCTCTGTTGAACATTTACTTTAAACGGTAAAAGATCTCGAGTTAATCTGTTGCTGAATACTTCAATTTCAGCATTTTTCTCTGAAGGAGCCAACAAGGTTAAGTGTTGCAATAAGTTTGAGATGAAGATAAAAATTTCCGTCTTTGCTAAATTCTCTCCAGGGCAGGATCTTTTTCCTGAAAAAGTAAGCATAGGTATACAGAGTTATTCAGGAGTCCCTTGAACCCCTCCGAAGTGAAAAACTTTGTGCAAATTGTGTAGTTTCATTGTACTACTCATAATGACAGTTAAAACTTATAACTGGAATATAAAATTGCATTTTTATTGCATCATAATTTAATAATAGTTGATGTATGTTTACCCATCCCAAACGGCATCAAGTAGTCTGATTTGTTCAATTTGCCTTTATCATCGTGAAACCTCTCTGGTCGGAAATTTTCAGGATCGCCCCAGATATTCGGATCATTATGGATCATGAAAAGCATAGGCATAATGGTTGTCCCTGCTGGAATATTGTAGCCTGAGATCTTAGTGTCAACTAAAAGGAAATTAAACAGGAAGCATTGTTTTGCAATTATATTATCAGCTAGTTAGTTTATTTGTAGCATGCATAGGGATCTGCATACTTAGAGCTGCATGTGAAACTCCAAATGGAACCAATGTTGAATATCTCTGACATTCCAGTAAGAAAGCTTCCATGTAAGGCATGTTTTGCTTATCAGAATATGATGGCACCCTTTCAGAGCCAATTACAGCATCTATCTCTTCCTGAATCTTCTTTTGGATTTCTGGATATTTTATTAGGAATTTCAACACCCATGTCATGCTTGAGGAGGTTGTGGCTGTTCCAGCAGAAATTAGTGTTAGTGTGTTACTTCTCAGCCTTTCACCTGTTGAAGAAAAGTTTTGTACTTTATGATTTTTATCCTTGTTGGTTGAAATGTATGCATATACAGGGTGTAAAAGTTAAAGTGCCCCAGCCGATTATCTCAGGAACGAAAATTCTTAGATGAAAAATTTTTTGACCGGCATATAGGAAGTGGCATGTGGCAGTCCCAAAAATGACATCGCGGATGACCTTGGACACCATCTTCAAGGTCATTCACGGTATCATGGGATCGTATCTCAGGAACTGGTAAAAATAGATGACTAGTTGCCATTGGAAACTTGTAGGCCATCGTATAATTAGCTCAGCAGGTGGATGCGTCTGGTCGTTGGCATTTCAACGTCTGCCCCTTACAGGAATGAAACGGGTGTATCGTTACAGTTCCTGACAATAAATGCCCAATCGATGCACAAGCATACCAATGCATCGAAATAATCTAGCTGGGTGTCAAGCAGGGTGCAACTGAGTTTTCCTACTTCAGTAGAAATTCGCTGTATACAGTATTCGCCCGTGACCCAATGGGATATAAACTTTGCTCCAGATTAAATCCATCATGCTATACAACTTCCTAATTGGGACTAGGGTGCTAACTCAAGCAGTGTAAAAGATAATTCCTTAATGACCTTGAGGACGACGTTATAGGTCACGTGCGATATGATTTTCGGATGGCCCCTCCACTACTTAATATACAATATGGCAAATCTTTCAACACAACTGCCACCGTTTTCGAGGTGGAATATCTTGAATATAGTATTTGAAATATTGTAGGCCTACTATTGAATGAAGTGTTCAGTATTCCATTGTCTTCATCTTGCTTTTGCTTGGTTAGATAAATGTCAGTGTAGTCTCGGGAATGGTTTATGTTTGTCTGGTGTTCTTGAATCTTTCTCTGCGCAAATTCGTGGAATTCGGCTTTTGAGGCATTCAGTTCTTTCATCCCATTCAGGAATTCAGGCAGGATGAACCTATGTTAATGCTGCTTTTTACATATTGTTCAATATAATTCTGCAAAATCTGTTCCGCATTTTTGACTATAGAATCTACAAAATTATGAAATACGTTGCTTATTATAATTTTTGTCTGTAGCTAACGGATAAAGATGAACTGACATTGAAAGTCACATTATTAATTGGAGTTCTGTAATTATCAACTCGTATATACATCATATCTTTGCGTTCAACAGAATTAAAAGTGATTCACAGAAAATAAGGTATAACTCGGTTTATTTTGAGTGTTAGTTACGTAAATAAGAAATGTCTCATAATTAATGTAATTAAAGGTGACCTGATATGGTAATTTTCGACATTTTTAATATTTATGAAATTTGAAGGAAATAAATTTCACATAATGTGGAACCTTCCTGCAAATTTTCCGATTTTTCTGGGTAGCGGTTTTCAAACTGTGAGCAGTTGAATCTGCTACAGTGGAGTGGCAGGTAGCAGGTGTTGGCAGGGTGACACAGCTGCTATGTGTCAAATTTCTACATATATGGGTGCCATCCGTAGCAGTAAAAGGCCCGAGCAATAGCGAGGGAAAATGGCGGATCGTGCTCTTGTGCTGTGGAAATGCTCCCTGTGTTTTTACAACAAGAAACACAACATCTGCAAAAATGCATGATGCTGAAACCTTGTAGGCCTGCTGAAAAATGCGCCTGTGCTCAAAACTGGTTTGAGCAAGTAGGCTTTCCATACTTGGAGTCAACGTCGTTGAGTTACGTCATCAACTCAACTGCGCATGTGCAAACATTTCACTCTTTCCTCCAATTTGTCTCCAAATATCTCGTAAGATAATTGTCTTAAGAAAAATCCCGAAAAAATTAGTAGTTAGTTTCCTTATTTTGTGGTGATTGTTCTAGTGTCATTTTCAGCGTATGTTACAAAACCTTGTCAGGTCACCTATAACTCGCAGAATCTGCATTGTCAATGGACTTCTAAATTTGAGGCAGGTTACAATAATTACTTGAGTAATATTACACTTATTTTGCGATGTGTTTTTTATACATTCCGTACCCGTGCCAGTTCACCTTTAAACATTTGAAAAAAGTGACATGAAATTTTTACTTTTGAAAGCTATGTACAGTTTAATATGCAATTAACAAGTATGCTTGATGCGGATTTTGCAGAATTGTGTGATAATACCTGTTAAATGTGGCCGCTGTCAAAATTTATTACCTAAGATACGGAAATGAGTTTAAAATGTGCATAGGATTGACACTATTTATTAGGCTGTCGAATACTCTCATTAGATCTTGAAATTGTGGATCATTGTATTTATAACGAAATCCAAAAATTAATGCTGAAATTGTGTTTGCAGATGCAGCCTTTAGTAGTGGTTCAGGGTCAAAAGACTGTCCACAATAACTTTGAAATTCCTCTAACAGATTCTACGAAATTACCATCATTGTCATTGTTATAATTTAAAATATGATTTTTAGAAAAGTTACCAAAGCTTCACTGCGAATTTGACTTTCAAGACCTTCCTTTCCAAATCCTAAATCTCGAAGTGTTGCCATGATGAAACGGCGATGATCTTGCCATATTTTTCCGTTTTCCACAAGGACTCCTTGGAATTGCATGTCCATGACATATTGTAACTAAACAAATTGTGGCGTTATTATTTAATTCAGAGTATTAATCGTCGTTACCTTTATCCTGGAAAATATAATTGGTTATGCTGAATACGGCTGGTCTTGATATAGCTGTATGTGAATTCTGATGTAAGCATTCTCTGATAGATTCGTAGCTGTTTAGGATAACTACAGGCCTTTCACAGAATTGGGAAAAATGTAGTGAATTTTCGGCTTTGCATTTTTACCATTGAAATAAGACAATTCAAATATTTACTGATATACACTAATGCTCACTCACATTGTTCCAAGTTGAAAGTAGACCACATCGCCATATTTCTTTCTCAGTTCTAAGAACACCTTTTCTAAATGTTTACCAACCACAAATGGAACAAAACCTATTACTGGCAAATTAATAGGGCCAGGTGGCAGATTTTTTCGACGATTCTTTGAGAAAAGGTAAAGAGATATCGACAAGACTATGGTAAAAATAAGGAAAGTGATTACAGAAATGCCTGAAAAAATCGCATCTGTTAGCAGCGACATTCTGGAAGATGTGTTTCACTAAATGAAGGTTTTGGACTTGTCAATATTTTGTTTCTGTGCGTATTCAATATCTCCTACAACCTTGGAGTTTGACAGCGTATATGTTTGTGCAGTGTATGTTGAGTTTTGGAAAGTTTACGAAGTGAAGTCCATGTGCATGAAGTTACTGTTTACGTAATTCGTTATACTGCATTTATTACATACCGTATAGCCCAGTGACTGCAAAAACGGATATATTAGTGCTGGCCAGCTAAATCAACGTCTTATAAAAGCAAATCACTTTTATTATGATGAGATTTAGTAAACGTCGACACTATGGTATCTGTTTTTTATTAAAATGCAATCATTAAAGCCTTCTGTAATAAATGTCTTCATTACGAGCCACATATACAATATCTGAATGTGACTCCATTTGAAGGATTTCTAAGGAATAATTGCATTTGAAATTTTGGCAGACGTATGTGGTAGTATCACCTCATTTAATTCTCAGTTGAACATTTACTTTAAACGGTAAAGGATCTCGAGTTAACCTGTTGTCGAATACTTCAATCTCAACATCTTTCTTTGAGGGTGCCGAGAAGGTTAAATGTTGCAATAAGTTTGAGATGAAGATGAAAATTTCCGTCTTGGCTAAATTCTCTCCTGGGCAGGATCTTTTTCCTGAAAAAGTGAGATGATACGGCGTTATTCAGGAATACCTTGAAACCATCGTAAGTGAAAAACTTCGTGCAAATTGTGTACTTTCATTGTACTACTCATAATTCTATTGAACACAAAATAATGACAGTTCAAATTCCAATTTACATATAGAAATACATTTTTATTGCAACATAATTTAATAATAGTTGATGTATGTTTGTTTACCCATCCCAAACGGCATCAAGTAGTGTGATTTGTTCAATTTGCCTTTATCGTCTTGAAACCTCTCTGGTCGGAAATTTTCAGGATCACCCCAGATATTCGGATTATTATGGATCATGAAGATCATAGGCATAATGGTTGTCCCTGCTGGAATATCGTAGCCTGAGATCTTAGTGTCAACTAAAAGGAAATTAAACAGGAAGCATTGTTTTGCAATTATATTATCAGCTAGTTAGTTTATTTGTAGCATGCATAGGGATCTGCATACTTAGAGCTGCATGTGAAACTCCAAATGGAACCAATGTTGAATATCTCTGACATTCCAGTAAGAAAGCTTCCATGTAAGGCATGTTTTGCTTATCAGAATATGATGGCACCCTTTCAGAGCCAATTACAGCATCTATCTCTTCCTGAACCTTCTTTTGTACTTCTGGATATTTCATTAGAAATTTCAACACCCATGCCATGCTTGATGATGTTGTGCTTGTTCCCGCAGAAATTAATGATAGTGTGTTACTTCTGAGCCTTGCACCTGTGGAAGAAATTTCTGTACGTTATGATTTGTAACCTTGTTGGTTGAAATATGTAAAAAAAAAACTTCATGCAGAGCATGTCATTTAATATGATTTTTAAAAAATATTTTACTCTCAACGTTGTATAATTTTCGAACATATGAATTGCGTATGTGCATATGCATGATCTGTTAAACTTATAAAAACGAGGAAAGCAGTAATAGTAATACCGTATGTGTGCAATTTTATAAAATTCGAAGCATCAGATTATCAAAGAAATCATTGAATAAAATCAGGCCATTTAAAATTGGATATTGTAGGCTTACTATCGAATGAAGTGTTCAGTATTCCATTGTCTTCATCTAGTTTTTGCTTGGTTAGATATATTTCAGTGTAGTCTCGAAAATGAGTTATGTTTGTCTGGTGTTCTTGAATCTTGCTCTGCGCAAATTCGTGAAATTCGGCTTTTGAGGCAGTCAGTTCTTTCATCCCAGTTAGGAAATCGGGCAGGATGAACCTATATGTTAGTACTGTTTTTTTAGCATATAGTCCAATATAATTCTGCAAAATCTACTCAGAATTTTATAATGACTAGAATCCGCAAAGTAGTGAAATGAGCATATACACATACAGGGTGTTCCAAAACTCTTTGTACTAACTTTCGTGGTATGTAATATGCATGAAAGCATGACAAAAATTTCATATGAACCCATTTCCGCAAATGCTCAGTTTTGTCTATATCCCCCAAAACGTGAGGCCTTAGGGGGCGTTGTCAAGTAGGTTGTCGTACCACTGTTGCCAACCTGTGGAACCCAGTTGGTATGAGGTCAAAGAGCACATGTGAGGCCAGCATCCACTTAGTAGGTCCGATGGAGTGGTACACATTTGCCGAGATGGCAGACATGTATTTTGTGTACGGGGCTGCAAATGGAAGTGGGCAAGCTGTGGTACGAATGTATCGTCAGCGATTTCCAAACAGGCGTGTACCAAATCATCAAACTTTTGCAAACTTGCACAGAACATTGTGCGAAACTGGACAGTTCCAGCCAACACGGGAAGCACTGGTCGGGGAAAAATTAAAGCATGGCACAGGCAGAAGAAGAGGCACTACGCGTGGTTGCAGACAAGCACACACGCCATTGCATGTGCCCATGGTGATAGCCATGCACTCGTGTGGAGTGTGTTTCACGCCCACCAGTTGCATCGTTTTCACCGGCACCGTGTCCAGGCATTGCAACCAGCAGATTACCCCCTTCGCATGGCATTTGCGCAATGGTTCCTGCAGGAGTTATTTGAAATTTTAACTTTAGGCAGCCATGTACAGTTTAAAATGCAATTCAGAAGTCAATGTTTGAGGCAGATTTTGCAGAATTGTGTGATAATACCTGTTAAATGTGTCCGCTGTCAAAATTTATTACCTAAGATACGGAAATGAGTTCAAAATGTGCGTAGGATTGCCACTATTTATTAGGCTGTCGAATATTCTCTTCAGATCTTGAAATTGTGGATCCTTGTATTTATAACGAATTCCAAAAATTAATGCTGAAATTATGTTGGCGGATGCAGCATTTAGTAGTGGGTCAGGGTCAAAAGACTGCCCACAATAGCTTTGAAATTCCTCTAACAGGTTCTACGAAATTAACATCAGTCATTATTATAATTTAAAATATATGATTTTTAGAAAATCTACCAAAGCTTCATTGCGAATTTGACTTTCAAGACCTTCCTTTCCAAATCCTAAATCTCGAAGTGTTGCCATGATGAAGCGGCGATGATCTTGCCATATCTGTCCGTTATCCACAATGATTCCTTGAAATTGTATGTTCATGATATATTGTAATTAATCTAACTGTAGTGCTATTAAGTAATTCAGAGTATTGATTGTCGTTACCTTTATCCTGGACAATATAATTGTTAATATTGAATACAGTTGGTCTTGATACAGCTGTATCAGAATTCTGATTTAAACATTCTTTGATAGGGTCGTAGCTATTCAGGATAACTACAGGCCTTTCATAAAATTGGAAATTAAAAAAAATGTAGCGAATTTTAACCATTGCATATTTACTTTTGAAATAAGAATTAAGATTCAAATAATTTCTTATACAGCATGAGTTTTAAGGCCTTTGCACCCCCAAAAACTTCCACATTTCCGCAAATAAAAAAGATTTGGCTATGCAGTGACAGTAAATCAGGGGTGCTCTATCCAGTGGTTCCAAAATATTTGACGTTTGCAAATTCCTTCAAGGTCATCCGAAACCTAACTTTTTAAATACTATAGCTGGAACAAAAGTTCAAATTAGAACGTTGAAGAGGACATTGACATTAGTACAACACAGCAACTTTCAAGCGAAAAGGAGCAGATGAGAAGCGGCAGCAAATTTAACCATTTTGGGTGTTTCACTCGAAGCGTGTATTGCAGGGCTGGCGACCGACAGGAACAACGACGGAAATTTCACATGAGACGTGTATTGCAGGGAAAATTACAGATACAAACAACCCTAAAACTCTCGCTGTATAATGATCACTTACTTTGCTCCAAGTTGAAAGTAGACCACATCTCCGTATTTCTTTCTCAAATCTAAGAATACCTTTTCTAAATTTTGACCTACCATAAATGGAACAAAACCTACTACTGGCAAATTAATAGGGCCAGGTGGCAGATTTTTCCGACGTTTATTTGAGAAAACGTAAAGAGATATAGATAAAAATATGGTAAAAGAAAGGAAAGTAGTTACATCAATGTTGGAAAAAATTCCATTTGTTACAAACCACATTCTGGAAAATGTACGTGACTGTATGGAACGTCTCTGACTGCTCAAGATTTTATTACTGTGCATATAGATTCAATATTGTTTCAATTTCCCCTACAACCTTGGAGTTTGACAGAGCGAATTAATATGTTTGTGCAGTTTATGTTGAGATTTTAAATTTTTACGAAGCAAAGTCCATTTGCATGAAGTTACAGTTATACTGTATTTATTGCAGTCGAGCCCAGTGGTATTTAAACTAAAACGAAAATGTTAAAGCAGGCAAATTATTTAGACGATTTATCCAAAGCAAATCACTTTTATTATGATGAGATTTGGTAAGCATCTACCCTGTGATATCTGTTTTTAATTGAAATGCAATCATTACAGCCTTCTGTAATAAGGGGCCGTCCATTTAGTACGTACGTACAGGGGAGGGGAGGGGTGGCAGGAAATGTGACACATGAGGGGGGGGGGGGGGAAGGGGGATTTCTTCCAAGTGTACGTACACCATACTGTCAGGGCTTGCAATAGAAAACCTGGAAACTTGGGTTAAACCTGCATTTTGTGAAGATATTTGTATGTGCTAAATTTGAATTAATACCAGTGTAAAGTAAAAAACAATTTGTTATAAGT
>WWPM01023751.1:0-12951 GCA_023279145.1 Glomeris maerens
GGAAGCCAAAACGAATTAGACACCGCAACGGGGAAAAATAAAGGCAACCGAATGCAAAGATTCGAAACGGGAGCAAGGAGATTAAAGATTGTTCAAGACACGAACCTTCCGCTTCTTCCAATCCCTCTTCTCCTTCAACTTCGTCGTCGTCGCCTTCCTCGTACACCTCTTCCTCGTCCACGTCATCGTCTGTTTAAACGAGAACGCGGTTCAAGCGCAACGTCCGCCGCCGGCGGGAAACGGAAACCCGCCAATACCTGCTTCACCTTCAATATCGTCGTCTTCGTCCCCGTCTCCTTCGTCGTCTTCCTCCACGACGACAACGGACTCGTCTACTTCGTCGTCGCTGCGAGTAATCGCACCGATTAATCACACGCCCCGACTTAAAATGTGTACGTTGTAAAAAGAGTGAACTGACGGGTCGCGGTAGACAATTTGCACCTCCTAATTTGAAATCTACATCTCTCCTCCCGTAAAAAAAAAAACTTGAAGACGTACAGCAGAGTCCCGGTTATCCGATGCTCCGTGTTAACCGTGGTCCATGTCACAACCGAGGGCTCCGTGTTAACCGCGATGTCACCGCGGTTAAGCCGAACTTTGGGTGACCGTCATTGTTTTGCGACGCCCAACAAAGATTCATTTGCTCTTTAGACAGCAGAGGCGTAATGTAGTTTTTTGACGCTTCGATTATCCGCGGAAGGCCGAGCCCCGACCCCCCTGCGGATAATCGAGACTCTACTGTACTATTCAACACAGTTTTTACAAGTTTTGGCCGGTAAGGAGCAAGAAGAGCCCTTCATTTCGGTCAGAATTTGTTATTAAGAGAAAAAAATCCACAAGTAAGATTGCAAGATTTGACTATCTAGACAGTAGTTTATATATCTCTGTATCGACAACAAATTCAACTTACCATTTTATACTGTGATCAGAACGGATTTAAAAGGTAAACAGAGGCTTTACTTTTCTTCGTTCAGATTTTAGCTACATTGGACCAATTGCCAGGAATTGGTAATAGTGAAATTACTTAAGGCTTTTTTGTACAATGGCTTCTACAAAGTAAGGACCTCGTTTAAAGTACGTAATTTTCTCCGGTCGCTTCCCAAATGTCTTATTTCTAGGTAAAGTAATGTCTACGCGGGGATTTTCTTTTAAGTTCCATTACGAACACCACGAACCTTCAAAGATCACGTCAGTTCACCTTTAAGCAAATACAACAGACGTCAAGCAAACCTATCGTCATCGTCTCCTTCCAATCCGTTCTCGACCTCGATGTCCGGCACGAGGAAATACTGAAGTGGGTTGGGCCACATGTCGTCCTTGATGACCTGGTAAAGCAACACGACACGGCATCAGCCATTTTAACGAAACGGTTTGCGTCCCCCACCCCTTCTTTTTAACAAACCTCCGCGATGTCGTCGGCCGACGGATCGCCGTGGTCCGTGAACCACGTGAAGAACGTCCTCGGCTGGTGGCCGCGTTTCCTGCTGTTCTTCTGCTGCTTTTCCTGGTGTTTCTTGGTCATGTCCATGCCTTCCTTCCACTTGATCGGGGTGCTCTGCGAGGCCGGGTCGCCCGACGATCCCAGGTGGAACTCTTTCGTGAGGACATCGTTCTCGAAGTACGGATTGTCGTCGAAGTAAAATTTAATCCTGGGGACAAAGACGCGAGGTGACGAGTCAAAGGCTGAGGTTTGCGACAGCACGTGTGTGCATACATATATATATACCTGTAACCGCTCTTGATGTCCTCAAACTCCTCGACTTCGAGCTTGCTCAAGTAGTGCAGGCTTTCCTCCTCGTCCTCGTCCAAGATGGCGGAGATTTGCGGGTGGTTCACAAACTGTTTTGCGCGGTCAAGGCTCCAAACGGCCAGTTTTGTATCAAATTGAAACGGATTCAAGCAAATTTCGGCAACGTAAACACGGTGCATTCGGCAGAAAACCGACGCAAACACATGTTTGGCTATCGCAGAAATTAACTTCGTGTTTTGATTATTAACTTCCATTCGATACAGTTCTAATTTAATATGGTTACTTTACGGCTTCACAGAGGTTCTTAAGCAATTACGCATTTCTTACGAACCTTATTTAAAATCCCAATTATGCCAACAGATTTTTGTTCGCATTTATGCAACTTACCGTGAAAATTTGAAAGCACTATGGTGTATAAAATGTAAATACTAACTGAAATCGCAATGCAAGATGTAATTTGCGACGATTTCCACGCTTATTGAATGGTATTTCAGCAAAATTCCTCACGCATTGTGTGAGATTACTCAATTCGCTTTTGTCCTCATCAACAATTCGTCACATTTCCAATTTCCATCGCTATTTTCGCAGAGGGAAATCTACACATATACAAGATTCAGACTCACTCGGCAGCGTGTCAATACACGACAATCATTTCTCCTTACAAAGAAAAGATAGGCTTATGCTACATACTTACTCGTTTTCCACCTGCGAAATGAACCGCAAACAAAACTCAAAAACCGTTACAGTTTTCGGTTTTCTATCTAATTTCCTTCCCTTAAAAACCGGGACACACAAACAAAAAAAAGGGGTCATCCATCGATGGATGTCTTGTGAAATCACAAATCAAACGCCGATTTATCGATCGCGTGGCACAATATAAAAGCATTTTCGGGCCGAAAAGACCCGAAAAAACGCCACAACAACGCAGTTAGGCCTAAAAAAAATCCACAACGCGAGCCGCGGATTGATAGAAATCGGTATGAAAATGGCCGAAAATGCGAGCGAAACGTGGATTGTCGAAGGTGCCATGTCGGATTTTCGGTTAGGTTTAACGATTGGGGAAGAAGGCGAGTGGATATATTTGCGCGGGAAAAAAGTGCGCCCAAGCGGGGAGTTAGGCCTAAAATGGAACGTTTCTCGCAAACAAACAAAAGCATGGTGTGTGTGCAGCATGGCGGTACGGGGGAAAAAAAGGATACAGCGGTCACCCAGAAGTTCGGTATCTTCTTGATGATCTCGTTTCGCTTCTCGAAGAACGGCTTCCTCAGCTTGTTGTACTTCTGCTCGACTTTGAGGATCTCCTCGCTCGCTTTCTCGTTGAGAGCGTCGATCTCGTTCTGACAGGCGTCGATCTCCTCGAGCGCCTTCTGCGTCTCGGCGTCGTAGTCGCGGCTCTCGTCGCCGCCTTCTGCCGCCGACGTCGCAGTGCCGGCCGCAGCCGCGGCCGACGCCGATCCCCCCGTCCCTCCTCCACCTTCCGCTTTACGCGCCTTCTTCGCAGCCGGCCCGCTCGAAGCCATTTTCTCTTTCTTTTCGCGCACCGATCGCTGAGACGCTAGCAGAGGAAAGAACAAACCTTGAACGCAGACCGACAAGAAACGCAGATATATATCTCTCTCTTCTCTCGCCGCTTTCTCCCAAGCCAAACTTTCCTTTCAAAAGTGGAAGCGAGTGTGGCACTGCGCACGCGCAGAAAAAGACGCCGTCTGCGCGCAGCGCGGCGATCGACGCTCGCAAACAGTGTGACGTACTCACTGTGAGGAAATCCCCCCCGTATTTTCGCGTTTATACATCTTTCTTTTGTATCATCATCCCTCAGGACTCGCGTTTATACATTTAATTCATTTTTTATATCATGTTGGATCCCCTGTATTCTTTATTTTGTATCATGTTGGATTTGCTAATAAACTATCAATACTAAAGTACGAGGAAAAATTCAAAATTGAAAATACTGTAGCACAAGAAATATCAGGAACTTTTTTTAAGCTTTTACTTCTAGCTGTAAAATTAAGAGAATACGTTTACAGAAATATTCGTCATTTTTTGTAAAAGTATCAATGGAAAGCAGTTAGAATAGAATATGCAACAAAAACTTTGAAGGAGTGATCGCGTCACGTTGGAGAAACGAACTGCGCATGCTCTTTTGCTCGGCATCCGCTGTCCCCAGACACCAAGCACAACACCGCTTCCGGCGGCGTCATTGGTCGGATAAAGGAACGCACCAATAGGCGGTCGCCCTGCTCGACATCGACCAATAGGAAACATCGAACGTCCCACGAGTCGAATTTGAATGTTATAACCGTTCCAAACCGTTTGACAATATTGTCGAATAATGGCTTTTAAAATTAACAAAACAGAAAAACATTAGGAAAATATGCCAAAATAAAAAGGCAAATTACATATTATAAAAACAAGATACAAGCTTGCAAAATAAACAATCCAAAAATTGAGGGCAAAAAAAACGTTAAAATCTATAGGCCGACGCCATATTGTTTTTCGAACAATAAAACTGATGAATTAAAATTTACTGTCAGATATCACACAGTTCCTTGATTATTACTTGTAATTGCAGTAATTAGTCTTCAGCATAATTCTTTATAAAGACTAGTTTAATTTCTAGATTCAGAAATATATAAATCTAAAACATGCCAATAATATGGCGGCCATTTTGAAGTCAAAAACATAGCAATGTTGTCGCTTACACATGGTTAACTGTAAAAATTAAAGGGAAAAGTGATATTATACGCAGATTTTAACACAATTTCATCAATAAAGAAAGTAATTTTCAAGTCTGTTAATAAAATAAGCCACATTTGTTTGGTGCAGATTTGGACACGTTTACCTTTATGCACGCACATCACACAACTCACTTATTTGTTTTTTCTTCATTTGCCCAGATCTCATCTCCAAATCCATATTACAATATTTTTTTAATAATATCGACAAGAATTTCTCCTTTTCGCGGTCAGTCCGGTTTTTCGGCGGCTTCCGGACCCGGTGATTGTTAAAAATAGCGAACAAACAGCAATTTATACTCGTGATGTTTCCAAGTGAAACGATTTACATATTTCCGTTCTGTTTTGCTTTTCCTTTCGTCTTATATCTTTAAAAATGCAATACGCAGTTTGAAAGTTTCGGATCTATCGATCCAATATTTACGAACGCAACTGTTTCACGCGGTCGTTGCGTGAAACGGGTTGTACAGATTAATAAGGGAAGCTCTTTCCCGACAACCGACATATTTCTTAATAAAACTCATAGTAATTGGACTCTTTCTGTTTGAACTTCTTTCCAAATTACGTACACGGTACCCCGGTTTTTCAAACCGGGATAGTCTCAAACACTAGTTTTGGCGGAGATGTTTGCGGTCTCGTATGACTTTTCAAAAATATTTAAAATTAGTTAAAACTTCAATTGAATTGGAAGAGTCTAAAAACAAATTCAGGTACCCCACTTTCAAGAAAAAACTGCAACTGTCCTGTTGCCGGGTTACTTCAACGGAAAAGTAAGACTATAAACAATTATACAGGGCAACTACTATAAGAATGGAAATGCTGAATTCACAAGATTGAATGGATCTAAGTATATATCCAAATTTCAAAATAATAAATTACTGTATTTGACTCAGATTAAAAATTGTTGGAAGGATGAAAACAAAAGGGTGCAATGTAGCACCAAAATGGTGTTTGTTCTCCCTGCTATAACATTACACCTCATTCAGACACCTTGAACAGATGGTGTTCAAAGCACTTACACTCGTGTCATGGGGTGTAATGCAGCACTTAAATGGTGTTCTCCCAGTTGTAATAATAATACAAACATCTAATTTTCTTAGTTAAATTGTAATAAAATTCAAGGGGAAGAAACCTACATATATACGAACCCTGATATTTGTTCGATACGTTACGCGTGTCCCCGGTCGACGCAAGCAAACACCTCCGCGTCGCAAACATAGGTAGCTGCGTGCTGATCACAAATTGGTTTAAACCCGGTCGGGAAAACTCTCGCGGCTCATCGGAATTTCCTTTTCTTTTTCTTCATCATCTCTGTCTCTCGAGCATTCACACACAAAGTTACGCTCGTCTACACACACTCACGCACACGCACGCACACTTCCATCATCATCATCCCGCGAGCTACACGTACGGTCCAATCTTCCGAAACGGTACAAACGACGGATCTGTACATAAAAAAAAAAAAAACAGAAAGAAAAAACGGAAAGAAAAAAAAATTGTAACTGTTAAGTACGGCACACAAACTATAATAACACGTCCGTGATAAAAGTGTTGGTTTTGGTTTTCTGTCCTTCCTTCTTTTCATTCCAACGTCTTCACGCGCAACAAGGGTGTTCTGTCTCTGTCCCCTTCCTTTTCCGGTTGTTGCGCGTAATATCACTTCCAGTCTCCGGCTTCGGTTATCCTGAAGGTTCTAGTTTCTCCAGGGTCCAGCGAAGTAGTACGTGGTTCTCGTGGTGCCGGATCACGCGCGTCTTAATACACATCTCTCTGGGGGGAGTAGTGACGAAAAACAACACGGGTTCCCGTTCAGCACGTGGACGTTTCCTCTCCGTCAAGTGTGCAGGCTACGTTTTCCAACTTGTGGGCCAGGTGGAGCCTTTTGCAGTGCGGGTCCGTTTCTAAGGCTTCTAGGATCTGCATATCCCCCCACAGTTTGCAAAAAGAAAACCAAGAAACAAACATGGTTCATCGTTTGCACGTCACAGGGTCTTGCAATATAGTCCTCCCAATGCAGCTTGAGAAAAATTCCGACCAATCGAGGAATAGCAGCTTATGGATTACTCACTTACGGCGCTCTCTCGCCCAGGAACTTCTCGACATCGCTGCGACGATATATCGACACGCCTGGCCAGGAGAGGATAATCGCGCAACAGAAACCTGATTTTAGCCACTCCCCTTTATCAAGCTGTGTTGGGAGGACTATAGTTGTGTAAAATTGCACGCCATTCTGCATTTTGTCACGCGCACCGTATACGTAATACAGTGTGTGTTTCAAAAAGAGCTTTCCGATTTCAAAAACGTATATTTCACGAACAAGTTAACGTACAGTAGAGTAATGCAATAAATTTGCAAATGCTCGTGAATAAATCAAGTTTTATGTATTGATAAACCCTCCGAACTGTTGACGGTGAAACCCATATCTCTTTGCTACAGCACGGCGAACAGATTTTCGTGGGCTACGCGCGTAAGTTGCGTATAAACAATTAACCCTTTTCTACAAACTGTTGTACAAAATTAGTGAGAATGGCGCTAACATGGTGCATTGGATAGGTGTCTGGAACCGTAACACGATTGAGCTGACGGTAGTCAATGCATAAACGGACACCCCCGTCCTTTTCGTTCGCCATCTCGCCGAATACAGACTCGAGCTCACGACTCACCAGCCATGCATGGTAATGAAATGAATCTTGAGCAACTGCTCTTTCTAATGGCGCATTGGTCATTCTTCCACTGTAAAGCCTGTAACACACGTACAGTTAATCCTCAAGGGTTGGACTGGTGTGGTGCGGCCCAAATGCGCCAAGCCAAAATTGCAATCATGAATTAAATAAATCGAAAAATAAAGTTTACATTTAAGGTAAACAGTAAAATTCAAAATTAAAACGTCTTGGCGGGTTTGGGCCGCCATACCAGTCCAATCCTTGAGGATTAACTGTACGTGCGTGACAGGCTTAAGCGGCTGGGGAGCAATGGCTCTTCAAAATCGGAAAGCTCTTTTTGAAACACCTGTATTTTGTAATCGCGGTATCGCGTTCTTTTGCATCATCACTCTGTATTGTATCTAACTTTGCATTTCTCTGCGGGAAGTGCGCGGTGAAATTCGTTCGCGAGAATCGGCTCAGAGAGTGCTTACGTCTTCGTCGTATTTAGTTGCATAGATGTAGAGTTCCTTGAGTGCCGTGACGGTGTCGAACTCTCCCATGTGGGCCATCGACAGCTGCTGCATGGCCGAGTTCATCTCCTGGTCCGTGATCTGCGGCATCTGCTGGATGTCCATGTAGAACCTGGTCACCATGTCCTTGTAGTGAGGGATGTCCTTGGCAAACAGCAGTTTGTTCGACGGCGAGTCCTTCGGTCGCGACAAAAAAATCGGCTCTCGAGTATCGGTAACGGCAAGAAAAGTTTCTTCCTATACTTACTTTTCCAAGTCTGTGCTCGGAAGTCGAACAGCTGTCCATAAAGGTCTGGGCTATCACAGATAGGCACGCGTCCACTGTCGGCGTCTTATGAATGTCGAACACAAAGTCGGGGTTCTTGATGAAATTTACCCAGAATCTCAACGGCAAGCTGCACGGAGGAGGAACTTTTATTTATTAAACACGACAACATCTAGTTCACCTGATTTCCAAGGAGTATATCTGACCTGTTGCTTTTCCACGCGTGAACCACTTCGGGATCGCTGATGCCGTGCCGTCTTGCGCCTTCGTCGAAAGTGTCAAAGAGCCATTTGATGGCCGGAGGCAAAGCTTCGTTGGCGGTCAACACGGTAGAAAAGAAGTCGTCCACAAACTTCTGCACCGTCCCCTTCAAAAATCAAAACCCCGTCCGGTCAGTTCTTCTTGTTTCAATTTAAAAGAAATGGGTTTTTTCTTATTCTCACCTTCGTGGATAGCAGCCGTGTGAGGAATATTTCCGGAATCGCTTTATGGATTCTTTCCTTGTTGTTTGTGTGGTATTGGTGGTCATCGACGGACTTAACCTATCATATTTCGTAACATTACTAAATGGAAATGGGTGCAATGTGGACGGGAAAATAGCGATCACTCACGAGGTGGTAGACCTTAACGCCATGTTCGATGTCCCCGTTGACGAACGGTGACACCGAGTTCAAGGAATAGTTCCCGGTACCTTGGCATAAATAGAAATAACACATATTTAGTTTAGAATCCCTTACAGCTAAGACCCAAACCAGCTAATAACCTCTAACAGGAAATATGTAACTTCTGAACTGTTCGACAATGGGAAAGAGAGATCTAGTAATAACTATTATTTCTTTAGTATAGAAGATTTCTTAACTGAATTTCTTACTTATGAAGCTTTAATAACTGCTATTTCTTTGCACCAAACAGAAAAAACCCTCAATTTCTTAATACTAAAGACAAAATAATTATCCATTTCTTTATAGCGAAGATTAAATGACCTCCATTTCAAGTAATAATTAAGATTAACCCCTTTTTCTAAATACTTACACAACTCCATAATCCTACGCCTAAACAGTAAAAAAATATTTCGTAACTTATTCTCTCGATACACGATCAACACCTCTCGATACACTCAACAAGATAACCCCTATTTAATTCAAGGTACTAATTGCTTACAATTGGAGCAAGGCTGCTTACAGTTGGAATTGAAGCTCTCGTTCTGCTTCGCGATCAGACTCATGACGGCCGATTCCTTGACGCCGTAATGAGCCAACGTGTTCAACTGCTTCCACCCGTTGATGGTCTTCGTCGTCAAGTCCTCGTCTTGCAACGTAAGATGACCTCCTCGGCCGTGTCTCCATTCTACGCCCCGCGATTAAGAAATCAGTCACCTTTACGACAAAGAACTTTCAACGCGTTCACGTACCGAGATCGACTTCGTCTATCGAAGGTCTTAAGGAGTACGGCGTATTCTTGTGAAGCGCGTCAAGGATCTTGGACTTCACTTGACCGATGGTATCGCAGTCCAATACTTTGCATTGGGCCTTTTCGTCAAGGTCTTCTTGGATCACTTGAATCGTCTGAAATACATATTGATTAAATCCAATTTCGAAGAACGAGAACAGAAAAATAAAAACACACGAACCACGAAGCTGTGCTGGATCGGTTCCCGCAGTAACCTTTCTTCGGAGAGAGAATACCGAGCGTCGTGAGTGACATTGTCCACGGGGCCCTTTTCAACTTGATGGGCGATGGCCTTCACCAGCAGAAACAGGGAACTTCCTGCGTAATCCTGTAACAACCGAGAAATTTTTTAAAACATATGTACTACTTTTAGTGGGAATTTATAAATCTTATTTACAAACCTTAAGGTAGTTATACATGCACAAAGCCATCCAATTGGTTAGCATCTTCTCAACGACAGATTCCGTCCTAAAATCACAGTTACAAACCGGTTTATTCATACACATTAAATATATTTTTCCTCTATATATAACTAAACCAACAAGAGAAGAACCAGGGGCGTGGTTTGCCCCGCCTCTTTCATTCAAATCAACGAATGAAATGCGAGGATGTATTTGCGATTGCCTTCTTCTGGCTAGTGATCGCATACATGAAGCCGCCATTTTGTGTTGGATTCTATCGACGAAAGCACCTGGCAAAACAAATGCATAAGCGATTTTTCCCGATTGGCTCATTTTAGCCCCTCCCCTTTGTCTTCTCTTGTTGGTCGACTTATAGTTTTGCAAAACAAGTACCTGCGGAGCATCAGTTGAGGATGTTTTGTGCAAACAGATTTGTCTATCAGTCTCAGGAGCAAAGACTTGAGAACGCTGCGGGAAGATGAAAAACACGGATATGTTTATAGTATTTCTAAAAAATACTTGCTTTAATAGACAACAACTACTAGTTTAGACCGTTTCACACAGTTATTAACAGGACATACATAAACAATCAGAGTTACAGTTACAAGATAAATCCAATTTCACAGGTTCGTGGTTTTAAGTATTTTGACACATTTTAAATCATGAAGATACGGAGAAAAACTCCAAACTCCAAACTCGTAACTTGTAACACTCAGTGTTATAATCTTTTATTCCCGACCGGTTTCGACTTCAACCAGAAACTTGTAATATGAAAATGTTAAGAAGTCTTACTCGGTAGCATACTCCATTTTGTTCATCAGGATGACCATTAGGAGAGACGCAACGCTAACCCTGCGTAAGAAGTAATACGTGAGCGCGTGATATAGTCATCATTCATTAAACGAGTTATATACTTACTTGTCACGGATGCTGAACGACTTCTGGCTCTCGAGAGTCTCGATGAAAGCGAGCAGGAAATTTTTGTTGCTTAGCAGTTGCTCGAACTGAAGCATGGCCGCGTCGTAGTTGGATCGCACGATGCCGCATCGCATCTGTTGTTTGTCCCACCGTCGGATCAAGATTAAGAATTAGAAACCGGGAGACAGCATTGAAGCGAGCAAAGCAAGTCAACAAAAAAAAAATAAAACAGCTCAGTTGATATGCGCGTGAACTTCATATGCAGCCAAATTTGAAAATTTCAATCCGAGTCTAGTTCGCCGACAAAATAGT
Organism: Glomeris maerens; assembly: GCA_023279145.1. Classification (NCBI taxonomy): domain Eukaryota; kingdom Metazoa; phylum Arthropoda; class Diplopoda; order Glomerida; family Glomeridae; genus Glomeris; species Glomeris maerens. The sequence continues at coordinate 11,006 of WWPM01023751.1, forward strand.
GCAAAAACAGACTGTTGTTTTATAGTTCATTCAAAACAAAGTTGGGAAAAAGGGCGTGCCCATATTCGAAGCTTATTGGATAACGAAAACCATGTGATAAGTGGGCGTGAGCAGCAGCATAAATTCCGATATCTTGATTGGCAGCAGAAACCACAAGACACGCCTTTTTTCAATGTAGCCAATCGCGAGCTTAGCTTATGCCACGCCTTTTTTCTCAACTTCTTTTGAACGGATTATAGTGATTTACTTTTAATGTTGCAGTTTCATTACTAGTTCTAGATAATGAAACTGATTTCTCACTAATGTAATGCAATTAAGACAACCTTTGAAGTGCAATCGTTACGCAATATTCGAATCCGATTTTCCGGAAATCGGTAAGGGTCCAATCGAAAATTGCAACGGCTCCAAAGAGTCCAATGGATGTACTTTTTGGTCCAATTGCTGTTTTTTGGTACAACAGGTTTGCAGTGCTAACTTCACACTGGTATTCATACAGTAATACGACAAAACTTCAAGAGATCTCAAGTGTCTTAGTCCAAAGCTGAACGCGAAAGTTATCGCGTCACGTTAACTAATCGCACAAGTGCAAATACGCATATATTACTTAAATTAATATCAAATCAAAATGCTAATCATTGATTTTGATATTTATAAATGCCATTGCATTGAAACAATTTTGCGAATATATGAAATAAAAACAGAGGAAGTGAGTTCCACCTTCGGATCGCTGAGAATGGGATGACCGGAAACACCAGGAAAGAAAACTTTCATCACGTATGTCGGGTGATCCAATGATGGGATTCCAGTTGCTTCCAGATCACTTGTCAGGTCAGTCATATCAGTTTGAAGTTCAGCAAAAGCTACGAGAGGATGGACACAACACGCCATGCAAAAACGTTCGGTTTCGTGAAACAAACTGGCGACTGACTCCAACATCAACATCAAAAAAGAGATTAATTAATTAATTATTTTAATAACACATTTCTGGGGAGGTTAACCACCCACACAGACGTAGCAAGAAAAACAGGGAATGTCGAAGTAGTTAAGATCTTTTTAAACCCATCCCAGCAAAAATGCCAAACCAGGAAAGCGAATCGAGCGAGCGAAACCGAAACCACCTTTCGGTCTATCTTACATTATAAAGTTCATTAAAATACAATTTTCGGATACAGTAGAACTATTATCTTACAGTTTTCTTGTAGATATGATAGTATATTTTAGATAGTAGGAGATATTAGATCTAGATTAAGTTAGGTTCAGAGTTTATAAATTGACTCACGTTCAACGTTGCGTTAGTCACACTCAAAATTAATTTCTGGCTAATTTAGAATTTACTTAAATAATCTTTCAAGTGGGATCCTATTAGGTACTTGTCAAGAATATGAGAAATCCTAAAAAATAATAACAATATCTGTGAACGTAAATCGACTACACAGTAGATTTCAAAAAAACAGCGAGGAGTTCGTTCTACTGCATATCGCAATTGATAAAATGATTGGAAAACACCAAAAGGTGATTTCGGAAGAGAACTCCCAGGAATTTCAAACAAACAATTAAGGATAAGTTTCGTAGAACAAGAAGCTGGCGTAAAATTAAACAGAGGCAAGGCCTAAGCGGAAAGTTGTTAATATCGATAGCGACAGTACGCGATAGCAAACAAAGAAAGGAAAACTACCGGGTGTATCATGCACATTTCTCCTCGGATCCCAGGTACACATTTGGTGAAAGGCTGTAAGAAAACGAGGAAAACAAAATAAAAAAGAAAAAAAAATAAAACAAATACTAAAGGTTGCAATTTTAAAAAAAGCACAGCTTCAAGCAACGTAGCAACTTTATCCCAAAGATTCCTCCCCCCATTTGCATTCGGAGTTAATCCCAACACCATCGAAACAAAAGCAAGGATTAATCCCTACTTTCTTAGGTATGTACGGGTTATAAGAAGAAGA
>WWPM01023752.1:0-17233 GCA_023279145.1 Glomeris maerens
TGATCGGAGACATTTGCTTCCGAGACAAGGAGTGCACCGTGCCGTTCACGAGATGCCGCGATGGTTGGTGCGATTGCAGGGAAGGATATCACCCGAGTCCAGATAGGCAACAGTGTAAAGGTTAGCCAGCATTCATGTTATCTAGGTAATTAATGTATATTAAGCGTGCATAAAAGAATGGTTCAAGAATATGGTTTACACTGTGGAGTTGTATATGCTAAAAGTGCACCATTCTTTTATAGGCGCTCTATCATTTGAATCTTTTAATATATTGTGTCACTGAGTTGGTGGCATGTTACCGACCATACATAACTATTAGCTATTTGTTGATGGCAGATGGTTCACAAATTGTTTCTCATCGTTTCCCTATTTAATGTAAAATATTCAATGAAATTTGAAATTCTAATGTTGTACAAAATCTGCTTCAGCACAAGTTGTGCCTGCCAAAGGTTTTCCTGACCTTCCCTCGAGTTCGGCATGTTTCTCTCAACCGTGCCTCAACGGTGGCACTTGCCACATGAATTCCAACCTGACATTTTACTGCGTGTGTCCTGACAAAATTAAAGGAGTCCTATGTGATGACGGTGAGTTTGTATTTTGTTATTTATGTTATAATAAGAAACTTCTTACGTTTCCATCTCCCATGTGTCTGATAGTAGTATGTGTATGTAAATTTTATCAAGTTTTTTATTTTATATACCTAATATTTGGGAGCAAAAATACAATAATAAATGCAAGCAGACATAAAATACAATGAGAATGTGTCTTTCAGACCTCAAACAATGGAACATGTTTTTACCACGTGAAATTTCTCAATCCACTATTATTAGTATCAGTGTTATTTTCCAGAATTCCTTAAGAAATCACTAAATATGACCTGACTTTACAGACACCCGGTATATTCGGTGTCAGATTTGCATTTTCGTTATGTTAGTAGGTACCTTTCTTATGTTTTTCTTATGAAAAAGAAAATATGTAGTATTGAATTTTCATTGACTTGCCGCATGCATATATGAATGGATTTCATTTTTTGTCCTCTGTGTTTTATTCATTTATTCAGTACCTGTATTCGAGCTGCCAGCATTTTCGGGGAAATCCTTTCTGGAGCTGAAAAAAATGCGTGCTTACAGCCAAGTCACAGTTGACGTTGAATTTCGTACTTACGCCAACGATGGTATTTTGATTTACAACGGACAAAAATCTGATGGTCAAGGAGATTTCATTTCCCTTTCCATTAAAGATGGATACGTTGAATTCAGGCATGTGTTATTCTTATATGTTGTATAGCTTGAAACGTAAGAGAACATATTTCAGCATTTTTTGTTTGCCCAGGTACAACTTGGGAAGTGGACTGGTGGTCATCCGAAGCTTGCACAAAATCCGCATGAAGAAATTCCACCGTGTTACTGCCAAAAGGTTTCACAGGGATGGCATGTTAAGATTAGATGGATTTGAAGATGTCACTGGACGATCTCAAGGAATCCTCAAATCTCTGGACTTGAAACAAAGTCTCTACGTTGGATTTGTTCCAGCTCCAAACCCAACGTAAGTACACCACTGGCTTATATAACTTTTTATTTCAACTCTGACTCGTTATAAAAAAATACTGTGTTCACATTCAAACCTTCTCTAAAACTAAACAAAAATGTATGATGTTATAATTATTAATATGGACATTATATTAAATCTTCAGTAGCATAAGAGCATTATGAAAATGCAAGTCAAACAATATCTGCCTCGGTGTATTTATACTCGAATGTTTTTAAATAAGTTGAATACATTTATGTATTTCACCTGTCCACTAGTAAAGACCATAATTTGAGGTATTTTAGACTCGTACGCGTGTTAAATGTGCAATTTGATTAGCATTATTTTCATAAGTTGAAACATTTCTTCCAAATGATGTATTTTACTTTTTTAATAGAGCATTCATGGAATGAAAGGGTTAAATTGTGAATTTTAGCTGCATCTACATAAACACTGGGGTACATTTAGTACCTACTATCATTTTATGCTTTTCCATATTATTCAAGATGGCGAGTTTAAAGATATCTCTAATCCCAAGATCTCCAAGAATATGACAGCATCATTCGGTTAAGATTAACATTGCAAGAGACGTACTTAATGTGTTTTTCTTTAATTTAGGATATTTGAAAATGTGGGTGTTTCAATGGGATTAGTTGGATGCATCAAACGATTAAAGATAGGAAGAAAGGAGATCAGTTTGAAATTCCCAGGATCCAGAGATATCATTCGAAGCGTAGATGTTGGTAAGTTTATCTTTCACATACATTTTATTTGTGAATGTCTTCCTGATTCTGAAGCATTCTTTTGATCTAAAACTGCAGACTAAATACAAATGCTAACATTTAATAGACCCAAAACAAAAGTTTCATTCAATATTGAAAGTTTAAATTGATTTGGCATTCCCTATAAATATTTTCGAAAATTTCTACTCAAATTATTGACGCATATCCATTGTTTAAATTATAATTTGTTAACACATTTCGTACTTTTTAAATCGATATTGGTTTATTGTAATTGAATTTTACATGTTGTATTTAAAAAAAATAGGTGAATGTGGGGAAAATCCTTGCGTAAGCATGCCTTGCCAAAATGGTGGAACTTGTATGGCCATAGACAAAGAAAAATTCCAGTGCACTTGCCTAGATACTTTCAGTGGACAAATGTGCGAGAATTCGCAAAATCCATGCACTTCAAATCCCTGTGCACACGGATCAACATGTGCACTTTTACCGCAAGGAGGTTTCATGTGCAAATGTCCTCCGGGCCGCAAAGGCTCACTCTGCGAAGAACGTACGACTCGATCCATTCGTATATTCTCCTAGCTTATTGCACATTTTGTATAACCTACTTATAATTGATTTCTTTTGAATTATGCAAGCAGTTGAGGAAGAAATGCATGATTTTTTTGTGGCCGACTTCGACAGCCAATCTTTCGTGGAGTTGCCTCCTCTGCAGAATGCCGGCCACATGTTTTCCCTCGAAGTTTGGTTTCTTTCACGATCACGTGATGGGGTCCTACTTTACAATGGACAACTGACCAATGGGCGAGGAGATTATTTGGCACTAAACCTGGTCAACGGACACGTCCAGTTCGTGTACGATCTTGGAAGTGGCCCCGCAAATATCACGTAAGTTGAAAACGATATTATGAGACAGGATATGTTCGCTAATTTTGAACTTTTCCTTGGTTATTTAGAAGCTCTGATCCAATTTCTCTGGGAGAATGGCATTCTGTGAAAGCCCAGCGTAGAAATCGCAAGGGCGTCTTGCAAATTGACGATGGTCCTATGGTGACAGGAGAATCAATGGTCATTGAAGTGAATAATTAATTAATAATACATCTTTGGTCATGGTAATATTTAGAAAATGTTTTAAGATTTTTTTCCTAATTTCCAGGCTCGTCTTAACGAGTTGAACGTGGAGTTATCGATGTACGTTGGGGGGTTTGACTCCATAGAACACGTCAACCAGGAATCTAGAGTTGCAGTTGGGCTTAACGGAGCAATACAGAGGGTTATTATAAATGGTGAAGTGTACGAAAACCTTACGAAGAGCTCGGTTTCTTCGAGGAGGATCACTCGCTACCATGGTCCACCGTGTTTGGTAAACCCGTGCTTGAACGGGGGAATCTGCCAGCCTCGTCTCGGAGACTTCGTTTGCAAATGCACCATGAAGTTTATGGGAAAGTTATGTGATAGAGGTAAGCCCATTCCACCTTACTAATTATCTAAAAAAATGTTTGATGATCATTTAAAGTACCTAGCTATCGTAATATACATGCGTATAGATGCTGGTGAAGTTGATTTGGATCGACCGGTCGCATTCGATGGGAAGACCTTTTTGAAATACCCTAACAGAATTATCAGGCAGTGAGTGAGATATTGATTGTTTTTATTACATCGTTTTAAATTGAAATGTATATTTATTTCTTAAGTTAAGTTATTTAATTCCTAGTTAAATTTCAGTATTGCGCACACAGCTTTAACAGCATGCATGCTATGCACTATAACTATGCAAAAACATATTTACGAGTACGTTACCAGTTTTTTTTTGTCATTTAGTGAGGTCAATTAATAGTTGCATGTGTTTCCAATAATAGTCTTTAACATTCTGACCTGCAAGCGTGTAATTATTGCATGTTCCCTGAGCACACATTTACTAATATTCCCCTCATTAACATAAAACTATTTTCCAGAACTAACCAATCACTAATCGAAAGACATTCTGAAGAGATATTTGATGAGATAGGAGAGGGGTTTGATGAGGAGGATGAGTAAGAAATGAATTAATATAGAAATAAGTGAACTGTATATTTACATATTGAAGTTAGCATATGAAATATACTTATATGTTGTTATGGATTATACAGGGCTATGGGGCAAACATTAAACCGTTTCGAAATTCGATTCAAAACTAATGAATCAAACGGTTTAATGGTTTGGATGAATAAGGGTGTGACACTGCAAGGAGATTACTTCGCGATTGCTCTCGTTGACGGACACATTGAACTCACGTACAACCTGGGAAAGCAAAAGGAATTGCTCATAGTTCGAACCCAACTCAGCGTCAATGATGGTCAATGGCATTCTGTTGTGGTTGTCAGGTAAATCATATATTCAGATTGAACTAATCTCCATTGCGCTAAAAATGTGATGCAGTAAAACCATGGTGCAGTTTACGAGTTGCTCCTCGTTGGCTAAATTCACACATAGGTAGCTAAGTCTTCATTGTTCGAATTTATGTGTGAACTAAATCCTCACTCGTTAAAGTCTATATTTGCAACTGAAACCTCATTATACGTTTAATTAGTCCCAATTCCTCATTTGCATGCAACTTTCTCAGTGGTGCATGAACTCATCAACTTTTCTAATTTATCGATCAATAAGGAAAACACTGAAAATCTGTGGAAATTCAGAAACATGGATGAATATCATGGAATTCTTTTATAATGCGTATACAATTTCATGAGAATAAGAAGAAAATAAAAGTAAATATCTACAGTATACTTTTTGTGGCCTTTGTAATAACTGCCAATATTGAATAACATTAAAAATTAGTTAAGTCAGGAGCACCAAATTATGCCAATTATTATCATCCACTGCTTAATTATATTAAATGAAATATCAGATATTAAACAATTTACGATCATTTCAAAAACAACTCTCGTAACTGGTCTGGAAAATTTGCGTCACTGATGTGCGTGGTTGCAATCCTGCTCTCCCATTGGTCGAATGGACATTGAAGCGCACTGGTGAATTACTGCAATCTTATGTTTGGTTGCTACATGATATAATTAACCAATTTTGTAGGAAGAAACGTTTAGGAACAATTCAAGTGGACAGCGATACGTTGTTCAGTGGAACCTCAGATCCCGGCGCAACAGTGTTAAACACCGATGGCAATCTGTGGATCGGTTTGTGCCATGTCATTAGATACTATTATATGCGAAAAAATTACTCATTTTATGTTTGCGTACAGGTGGTTCTCAAGGACTGCCCACTGGTCTTCCTCAGCCGTACTACACGGGTTTCTCGGGTTGTATGGACGAAGTGAAAGTGGACGGTGAAAAGTTGCATCTGGTGATTCATGGAGAAAACACTATTCGGTTTTGTGCCCAAGATTGATTGTGCATATCATCAAAACGTCTTGCTTTCAAGTTTCAACAACTTTTGAAACTGCACGTACGCGAGGAAAAGTTTCTCTTGGTTTCTTCTCGACGCGTGAAAGTTGGACAACCGCGGACCACGACGAGAGAACTTTTACGCATTTTTGAAGTGAGCATCTGTGTGAGTGCCATAGTTTGTAAATATTACCGGTATGTAAATTTATCCCTGTGCTATTGTAATTCTAGTTGTGTTACCCTCCCCCTTCCCTTCAATCATCAGGTTGGGCAATCGTATGTCCCTAACCCTTTCATTTTGGAATTATATTATATAAAATGGAAAGAAACCGGTAGGAATTGAAGTTATACAGTTTTAATATCATGTACAAAAGACTATTTCTGTTTAGTTTGACTGAATGATCGAAAAGCGGAAATCTTTATCTTTGTAAATATATATATGTATACGTTAAAGGGCCAAGTGCGAGCTAGCGAGTCTTCAATAATTTTATACCACTTTGTATTTCATTGTGTAAGACGGTGAATGCCAAAGCGATTGTAATTATATTCAGTTCATAATTAATAATAGCGGATAATGATTAAAAAGCAAGAGGAAACAAACAAAAAATACAATTGATTCCGTTCTACGGATGTACTGCAACTTATTGATTTTTGTAATTATAGTTATAAATTATGTCTTCGTATATTATTGGTTGTTGTCGATTTTGAAAAGTATTTCGTCTGCGGCATGCATCATGGTCATTATAGTAGGTTCATATTAAACTTGATGAGAAAAAGAAGCATTTTTTATAATTTGTTGTATGAACGCGTTTTCTTGACTCGCGCACATCAACTATGGGGCACATAATAGTCAATTATCAAATTACATATCTCAGGATAAACCTTATGTGTAACATATTTCCAAAAAATCAATCAACGAAAATTGTACAGGATTTATTTTAATTTCCTGCCAATTTCATTCCAAAATATATTTGATGTATTTATAATAAATTCTGTTAATATTTATTAAAATGCATTTATATTCTCATAAAAATGTGTTTTTTTGTATAATTGTGCAAACCTTGCCATGGAAAAATGTAAATGATATCAGTACGTACACATAAAAATTGACATTGTTGTGTGATGAATTAAGTCACTTGGAATTTTTATCAACATTTTGTCAAAATCTAAGTTATATATTTGGAAGAATAAAGACATAAAATTCTGTCTCGGAAAGTCATGAAATTTCGAATTAACAAATTTGATAGACACCCTGTAGCTAATTCAATAGAATACAATGAATACATTTCAAAAAAATCCAATTATTATTATTTATTCAATTAATTCGACGTAGTTGGTGGCGTGTTGACGCTGAGGTGAGTCGGCGGAGGTGAAAAGTCTGTGCAATTTCGTACTTTGTTCTTGAGCGATCCGCCAGACGGCGCTGTGTCTGCCGTCATCACGTTGTCTGTTTCTGTTTTGAAGCTGCGCTCTCCAAAATCCCCAATTCTGCACATCGATCCGGAGCCGTTGAAGAGTAATAAGCTCAGTGCGGGTCTGTGCGCGTTGTACGCGTGGGATTTCTCTCACAATTCACTCCCAAAAACATCTCAAATTTCTCCAAGACTTTTAACAAAGACGCTTAAATTGGACCGGGAACAGGAAGTGGGATCAATTTTTGCCATTGAAATTCATTGTTGCTGGAAATTTTGCAGGTAAGACAAACTATCCTATTTATATATCACCTATGACGACCATAAATTCAAAGCATTTCGATCGTATTTTGTCTCGTCTTTGCCGGTTTTTCAACGCGGATGACGTTTCGTATTATTACCACTGTATTATTCTGAATTATTTAATAGACCGTGCAGCAAATTCAAGTCTCTTTTTGATGTCTCTGTTTGATTTATTGATCTTCGATGAAACTAAATAGCGAATGACGAATATATCGATTGCAAATGTCACCTGCTATTATTTACATCATCTCATTTTGCAATCTTCAAAGTTTCACTTCGCCTTATCGACTGTGGACTTTATTGGGAAATTTACAAAATATTATGCAGATGCACGTTTATAATGCTGAATGACATTGTTTTTATGATAAACTAGATTTTGACAACATGTACCTTATAGACTGATTCTCAGTAGACTTTAATCTCCTTGTAATCTCTAAATTACAAAAGTTTATTATTGCATTTTTGTCTGGTAAGTGACACACTTTGGCAAAATACAGGGAATTTGAATAGCCGGAAAAATACAGGGAAAAGCATTTTCTGGTTTAAAAATTTGATGTAGAATTGGACCTATGTACTCTATCAGCGACTAATATTTGTAAAAATGTTATAGCAATGTTATTTTAATGTTCAATGTCCGCAAAAACGATATTTTTAAAACAGTTTTTAACATTAAATAATATTTTTCGCATATGATTTTTTTAATAAAATTGTTTCTGTTTATATACAAATAAATAATACCATTATAAGAGTGTAAGTGGTAACAAAATGGTAAATTGAACAAGTTAAATGCAACTTTCAATCAAGTTGTGATGTGCATTAGCAGTTTCTGGGACTAGTTTCATTTTGAATTGTCTTATTTGTTAAGACCGAGAAAATGTGTGGGGTGATTTTAGTTTCTCGATTTGTTTTTGTGAAAACGAAATGGGCATTGCGGGCAAGCGAAGGGGCCGCTTTTGTCATCCTTCCTGTTTCAAGTGCACTTTTCTGGCTTTCATTCCTAGTCCCATGTCGTCATTGTCACAACAACAGTGACCATTTGGGCGTGGCTTAATTCGCTTAGGGGACTTGGGGAGCGCCGTTGGCTTCGGCCAAATACGGCCTTACTTTGCCCAGAACACCATTATCAATTTCACTGTTGTAATGGCGGTTTCCCGAATGAAAATCAATATTTCACTACTTGACAAATATTCAACATCGTAATTTGTACATACGTATATATATATAGCCTCCATTTGTATAGGCTACATAATCGATGCTCGTAATTTGTGAAAATGCATAATTTAAAAACAAATGATTTTTGTTAATTTGAAAGTTGCTTGTTACATACCCACAGTTCAATACATTAAATCGAAGAACTATTCATGTTGAACAGTATGGATATAGTTGCTCAAGATTTCAGTATTGTATTCAGTTAGGGTTTTGAATAAATTATAGGTTTTCATCATTTTAAATATTTAAAACATTATTTTGCCATTTGAATGTTTAATTATAGCATCATCATGCATTTTGGATGGTTTGTTTTGTGCAAAATGCACAATTCTTAAGTGTTTTGAAATGGATTAAACGTACTTAAGTGTTGTATGCATTTTTGAAAACATAAAGACGAAAATATGTTAATGGGAACTTTGGCCTCAAATTGGGTTTCGAAAATATTGTAAAGAGACTTACTGCTGCTTTAGGAATTACATGCTCACATTTCAACACGTACAGTTTGATGTTTTCTTAAATTGCATTTTGGCTCCTTGTATGCATCTTTGATAGGAAATGCGGTTTTATAAACAAGATTTTATTCACTTCATTTTACGAGGAATTTTTCCCGCATTGCGGCTTATCTTCTACTCCAAAAAATTATTTTGGGACCATACACAAAAAAATGCCTCAGGAAATATGTTCCGGTTAGTTGCCATTTTTCACATATAAGTTGTGTGGCCTTTCTGTTCATATTTAACTCAATTTTTACGCATTATTAATTTCTAAAAGCACATAACAAACATATTTTTCATTCAAATAAGTTCGTTGAATTAATTGTGTTTCTTAGATAAATGTGCAACCATTCTAAATAGAAACACACGTATATAGATAGAATTGTATTCCAGATTAATAAAGTACTACTCCAAAAAGTACATACTTCTTAAAATTCAATGCCCTATTGGTACGTGAATACATATTTTAATTGGTTTATATGCTATATTAAATTATATTACATGTAGGCTGAGTGTATAAATTAAATTATAAACCAATGTTTATTTTTGCGTTCAGTATAAATTTTTTAGAAGTATATGTACATGTCAATATCAATATTAACATTGTTTAAAATATAAAACAACAAATTATATTAAATTTCCAAAAGACAGTATTAGTTACATTACAATAAACCAATATTTATTGTTATTCTAATTCCTATAAAGCGGCATTCATATTCAATATAAGCACATTTTAAATCTAGAAAACGTGGTTTGGAATACAGTATAACGTAACTTTTGAAAGGCGTCAAAGGGCCTAAGACCTATATGGATCCTCGTGAAAATGAATTCAGGCTATTGTAAATAACATTAGTGTACATTCAGTTGAGTACAGGAAGGCTTATCTTGAAATTTGCAAGACTCTTGGCGCTGATTTGATGTGTTACGAGTGATGCTTCCTTGAAGAAAGTAGTTACTCTTTCCCTATTATTTTAAGAGACCACTTGCTGTAGCTGTTATCTTGAGCGATATGAAAAGGTTAATCGCTGGCGATTAATCCCTGTTGAAGCTTGCTTCAGGCTTGTGGTCATTTAGATGATGGTCGTGATGATCATGATGATGATGATGATGCACTAAAGGTTGAAAATTGAGACGTGGCTAGTTGTATAGCATTTTTTCTCTTCTTTCTCTATGCTACTAATTGAGCACTTTATTAATGCTTTGGAGAGTAGTGTGTGTGTGTGTGTATGTGTCTGAAGCCGAAGCAGGTTTGTAGTTGGTCCTGACAAAATGTAATTTGCAAGAAATCGATATCCTTGTGACGTCACCACTTTGCACTTATTTCCTCTCTATACGTTATTTCTGTTTGCTTTCCAGCGAGGAAGGTATATAGTAGTAGGCCATTATGTCCGGTAACATATTTTCCAGACGAAAAACAAGGTAACATCTAAAAAATTCATGTTGCTTTTTGTAGGCACATTCTGTTAAAATCGTTTTTTTAAGTCATTTTGTTCTCCAATTCGAGATTTACTGCAGTTGATTGTTATTTTTATCAGTTATATCCTAATTTCAACATTATTTCTGAGGACAATGCACATTTTCAAATAGTTTTGTGTAAAATGTTCCTCAAAATGATGACATTATGCCATTTTTAGATATTGTAAAAATATATTTATTTTTTTTATAAAACCTTGAAAATAAAGGTTTTATTCTCGTAATATTCGAATTTACTTTCTCATCTCTGAATATTTCATACTTTTTAAGAAGCCTAATATGCAATTATGTTTTATAAATTCAATTGATATAAATCTTATGTTTTTAATATTTAATAAAAGTAATAGGACGTGAAATCCAATCTTATTTCAAATTAAATATTGTAAAATGTTGATATTTTTATAAGCATACATCAATTTCTGATTAATTCTCCAATATGTTTCTCAATGTATTTCAAAATTCAAAAATATATAAAAATATGAACTTTTCATGCGATTCTTGTGCAATTATTTTATAAAAATAGTGATATCATGAGTGTATAAAAGTTTCCAATATTTCACAAATTGTAGTTGAAGGAAGTCAAGACTTGTTGTCAATGCAATACATTTTTATCCACTTCGTTTAGAATATTTATTTTATTTTTTTTTGCTCTAATATCTCGCTGAAACTTGAAGTTTTAAAGTTAGTGTTTCAATTTCCGGTTGTAAGATGTTCTTTAAGTCGAATCCAATATGGCATGAAATTGCGAGTTTCTTATTTATTTGTTATTTCAGTTTTCCAGTTTCGATGTACAGTTCTTTCTTTCTCGACTTCCTGTTTGAATTCAGGCCCTATATGTTGTGTATATGTTATATTTCAAAGTCCTATATGGTTTATATGGTTTCGATCGCTTTCTTATTTCCCATTGGACCTAAAGCACATATAAGGACACATTTTTTTCTTCACTTTTTCTTGGATGAAGTTTTGTATTGTGAAATATTCCTTATATCCGGAAAAGTATTTTCAGGAGGATGTATTCTAGAAAAGGAAACTGGCCCATTGCAGAAAAGGGCATGACGGGACTGTTTCCACACCAATTATATTAACTGTGCTGTGAAATCAAATCCGGCCCCAGCCATCCATCAAAAACCACACCGACATTTGCCGCTTTTTCACTCTATTTTTATCTAACTTCTTTCACAAATGCCAACTGTGTGTCTAAGAAAAATATAAAAAGTAGGCCTATGTATTCTTTGTGGCATTTAATATTATCTGACATTTTTTGCAATATAGTCTTACCCTTAAATCAATATATTGATAAACCCCACGTGAATTCTTTCGGGGTTTATCAATATATATACAATATAACGAGAAATTAGGCTCATTCAATGATGTCGTCTAGAAAATTAATTCTGCTGCATTATTGGCTGAAATATTTTTTTCCCCTTACTTGCAATGTTTTGCTAATTAATGTTTAATTGCAGGCGAATTGAAAAGCTGAACAGATGTCTTTAATGTGTTCATGGGAAAACATCTTATATATGTGAATATATGGATTAATCTGATATTTGTATATTTTTAATTAAATCGTAAAACGTTCTGTGTTCAATATGTCATGAATCCTTAATTTGGTTTTCCTTGTGCGAATTAATTCACAGCTTGCCCATAAAAAATAATATGGTTGAGACTCTTAAAGCTAAATCAAAAGCTCCATTGCCATCTTGAAGACCAAATGTGAGATTATAAGTGGGAACTGACTTGTGTAATGGCGGCCAAAAAATGTCATCTTGTCTTGTTTCTATAAAATTGTTTAAAAGGACGCCTGCTTTGCAAAATTTCACTATAGATTATATTAAAAATCGACTTAGCAACAGAACAATTTCTAAATCACATAATATGTACAAGTTGGTTAAACTACGATTCTTGGTGTTTTGATTAATTTATTCTGTGAAAACATTTAGGCTTTTATTGGCGCTTTTTATTAAAGAAAATTATTGAACTATTTTTCTAATTGACTAAGATATGCTATTTATCTCGTAAATTCATTTATTTAGTTAGGACTAATTTTGTTTTGAAGGAAAACCGCACATTAAATTTTCCAATTTCACGGGGATCTCATATCAATTTGTCAAGTTGCATGTTGAAATTTGCATTTATTGGTTGCATATATATATAATATTTATATCTGTGTCTTGAATGGAGAATATATAGAATAATATATAGCTGAGATGTTTTTTCGTTAGCTTGCTTGAATTATTGGGCGGGATTTATTATTTATGCAAGAAACTGAATCAATAATGTGCAGCAAGATAGATTTTATATTTTGGAAACCGTTTGGCTAATATGTGAATAACTCATCTCATGCACTCATAACTCGCCTGTTTGTAATAAGTTTCTATATATTCTGAGTCTTTTTATGTAACATCGTGAATATTTCGAAATTTAAAGTTCCTTTATACATATGTATTGATCTAAATACGTATATTGAATTCAATAAAAATATAAGCAGATATGTCTGAGATCCATATTTTCGTTTAGGAACTGGTGAGAAATTACAGAAATTTTGCGCATAGGTCTACTTATTTCCAAACCATTTGGCTGCATGTCAAAACTTCTTTAACGACTTCAGGGGAATGTCTTCCGCTTTTGTTGGCAATTTCAACGTGTATATTTTAGTTTTTTTTTTAACTTTACTGATGTGCTGATTCAGTTTAGAAGCCATCTGTCAGAAACGATTACCATTAATTTTTACCGCAGCTACAAAATGCACGAATAAATACGCTGCACTGATTTTCCCCCCACTTTATTTTTGTCATTTAATTGTCATGCGTTTTCCACATTTCTATTTTCATTTACATTGAGAAAAAGATGTATAAGCAGAAACTTAGTGGACCAATAAATATGCGAAACTACCATTTTAACCGATGTTTAAATGTGAACTTGAAATACACAGTGTATATAATCTGTGGAAAATGTCCCCTTTATAGACATTGAGCTTTATTTATGTTGACTCTTTTATTGGGTCATATTTTATGTATTTTAATATGCATAGTGAACATTTAGATGATCGGCTTTATTACTTTGTTTGCATCATATAGAGGGCGCTGTCGCCTTTCGCACTTCTCGCCATCTTAAAAGCCAAGTTACCTGGCGTCTCATTTAAATAATTAGTACATTTTACCGACTTCGCACAGATTAAAGTCGTACAAGGGTAACTTTGGGCGTAAAATTTAATGAATCACCGTGTTTTGCCAATAGTTGCTATGGCAACCGCCTCCCCAGCATCAACTCGAAACCTTAAATCTTGTCTTGCAATTGCATATAGGAACCGCAAGACTTTATACAAAAAAAGCCAATATAGGGTGTTTCAAAAGTACAAATCAATCGATTGAAAATACACTTTTCCCCCCCCCCCCTCCATCTTCTAATACTCGCATGTGCATGTTGGCAATGTAAACACCTTTGAGAACAGAGCAGATGTTGTCTTAAATATGCTTCATACACTTGCATTGTTTGCTAAACTTGTATTGTGTTGCCTAATTAAGGACAACAAAGCATACAAGCAGTTTGAAAGATTTTGTCAATGTGCATTAAGAAGGAAGTTTGTCTGCTGTCTGTATAACGAATACATTATAATAAACCCTCATTAAAATGTATAAATCTACACTCGAAATTCATGGAAAATTGGCATTGAGATTTTTCACAAATGGTCACAGTATTTGTTACATCATGTAATTTTAAAGTATTTACTTTTATTTTTCTTTCAAAAATGTTATCACATATTTCAATTTTTACAGAAATGTTTAAAAATTAAATATTATTACAGAAATAGAAATACATTAATATAAAATTCTCAAAACTGTATAATGAATCTTAGATATGCTATTGTTTTCATTTTATAACATTTGCAGAATGAGCTGGTTAATTGTTCCTCATGTGTGAAAATACAATTACAATGTTATAATGTTAGATTTTTTTCCAAAAAATAACTTTATTTAGGCTTATATTATTTTTAAAGCTTCATACTGGAAATATAAGCATGTACATTGTATATCTTTTTTCCCTGTGTGCTTACTTAAAAGTGGATTATTATATTAATAAAGGAAGCATTTTTTTCACATCATGAGCATAAAAGCAATAAAATGTAAATAATATATAATGTGCACCATTTTATTATGTTAGGGCCTGTGCATCTAAATTATTATGTTTATTAATGGGTTTTGCGCTCGTATATTTGGTATATAGAAATATAGAAATGCTTTTGCTCATTTAATGCTTTAATCAATATGGGCCACACGAGTAGTATGGTCCTTTTGCATTGAAGCAGCTTTACTAGGCCTACTACTAATTCCACCATCCATTGATTTCAATTTAAGTAGGCAACTTACTGTTCAACCTAATGCTCATTAGCAGTCCAATAATGCGATAATGCTACTGGTCATCCTAATTTGCAGCACGAAAATCCTTCTGAGTCTCGCAATTCGCACCAATCAGTGAACGCCTTATGGCCTATTAAAAATTCAAAATGGCGCCCTTATCCTGTGTGTGGTGATTAGCCAGCATGGTTCCCTTTGGCAGTAATATTATTTGTTGTATCGATTTTCCCCTATCTTCCTATATACAATATACTATATATTGTTCCCACCTATGATAGTATTGTTTGCAGCGCCACCAAGTGGCAAGCTCAGATAAGCACTGTCAGGGAGGTTGGTCGAAAGTGGTAGTACACCTTTAGTGAGGTTCAGGTGAGGTCAGAAGATGGCAAGAGTTCAGTAACACTACTTGTCAATCAATCAGTGAAAGACATTAATTGGAAACAAGTAAAACATTCGAGGAATGCCGCTTGGTGGCGTTGGGATCGTGTGGGCGTGTTTTTGGCACGTGCGGCCCGCCATAATGCGATTTTTATGTAGCAAAAAAGCTGGAAATGACCTCCAAAATGACTTGTTTTTCCTGGCTCCTTGCAAACAGGGTAGTATACATAAGAAACTAGTTGCAATGAAGGAGCGTTTTACCCAGAATTTGTCATTATACATGCAATCGATGAAATGGATCTTTTATATTCCAGGAAATACAAAATGTTATTCAAATAGTTCAGATGCCCTAAATATTTGTTAAATTTCTTCATTTTATGAACACTATAAGCACACTAAAATCGTTTTTGTAATTATAGTTTCCAGAATAATACATAGATTTGACTAGCAATCTTTTTTAGATCATCAGAATAATGTTGTATGTTTTATATTGTATTGATTAGACGTATTAATATACAGTTTGGTGCTTTTTCTTAAAATTTACGCTGAGAAGTAATTTTAATAATTAATAATAATGGGGTTTGTACGGAATTGAGGGATATTGTCTGTCTGTCTGGTGCTTTTAATATATATTTCATTATTTGTAGATTTTGAAATGTAATATGAATGAATGATGATGAACATGGTTTGAATGTAGCCTTTTTGAAATGGGGAACATTTTAGGCATCAACATGTGTCTCTTGCATGTGTAAAGTCTATTTGTGTCACTGTTGATATGGGCTGAATTGAGAGAGTGTTGTGAACAATTTATTTTCTATTGATCCGGTGAAAAGCAATAGATCAAGTTTAGGACGTCGAAATCATTAACGTATAATTTGATTTGTGGCGGGCTATAAAATGGCAAATTCAAACTCTTCCATATAGCAATTAATTTGAGACTCTAGTTGTAGGACACGTAATTAATATTACGTAGCATTTAATTATTTTTTCGGAATGCAATGGGAAATAATTTAACCTGATACGTGTACTTCTACTTACCAGTTGTTAAATATTTTATACATTGGCTAGTTCGTAAAATGCAAATAAAACAAATATAAAATCGATATTAATTACCAATGAAATTTAAAGTTTATTTTGCTATATTATATATAAAATTTAAAAATAAGACGAACAACTTTATTAGCTGCACAGGATCTTTGTAGTTAATGTTTAAAATAGGTTTTACTTAGTTCTAATTTTGTAGATTTATTTCTTTAAAAATTGTTATGAAAAATAATAAATAAGTTATTTCAATTGCTGCTCTTTTCATGTAAATTGTATAAGATTAATGCAAACCATGCACCAACACAAATTACATTCTTCTACTCTTTTTATATGTATTTAGTCTAGCGATAAATAATAACTACATGTGTAATGAGGAAAAATGAAGAGCAATGTAGAAAAGATATAACCATAAACATCCCAGAAAGTTTTTATTTAAATTGGATCTAATGCTAAAACTAGTGTCACTTTTTCCGACGCCTTCAAATATCTGGCCACTGTTTTATCTAGAAGTACATGATGATAGTAATGATGATAATAAAGGAGCAAAAAAGAAACTAGACTGCTGTATAACCTTGTTATTCACTTTGTCGTCTATTGTGCCACAAAAGTTTCCTCTCCCCTTTTTTTCCCCATGAACTTGGACTCGACTTGCATGCATACATGTCCACAGGTGAGTACACCTATCTGACTCCTCCCCTTTATCCTCGTTGAAAGTGGCAGTTGTTTTGTTACATGTACTAATAACGGCTGACCATTTTTGCGCGCCAAGTTGCTTCAAAAAATCCGGAATTTGTGCACATTTCCTGCATTAGGCCTAACCCAACTCAACTGCCAGGCAAAAATCATGATGTGGTGACTTATTCTAATGGATGTATTTGGCATCTGAGAGTTGTATTCGTTGGGAATACGATTAATTTT
>WWPM01023753.1:0-18959 GCA_023279145.1 Glomeris maerens
TTTTTTGGCTACACCGGAAGCACGCTGAAACTTGTGAATGGTAATAATTTAAGAAAAATAGTTAGGACAAGTTGCGGCACTGCATTTGTTTAATAACCATTTAACTTCAGTGTGCTTCTGCACAACCCTCATGGAGTTATTGAAATTTGTTATTGGGGTTTCCACTTTTTTCGCCCCACCTGTATACTACGTTGGTGCCCCACACTCCCTTTTTTCTAGCTGCATCCCGAAACCCAAAGTTAAATTAAAAAACATTTTTTTCTTCTTATTGCACGAAATGTAAAAATATATATTTTTTACGATATTTCAAAGGAATTAAATTTTTAAGAATTTGTGGAATTCATAAAATTTCAGCAACTTTTGTGATTTCTATACATTAAATTCCAATTTTAAGATTTTATATAGATTTACATTTTTTTAATTTTTAGGACATGCAAATTTTTTCGTCAATTCAATTTTAGCCATTTCTATCAAAATGGTCAAAATTTGGGGAAAAAACAAAATTTTTGGAACTTTTATTCATTTTTATAAATGCAATTTTACATAATTTGATATTTTTGACCATTTTGGGGCATTTTGACTAGTTTTGACATTTATGGATATTTATATGCATTTTACCAATTTTTGGACATTTTTACGCATTTATCAAATTATGACATTTTTACAAATTTATGATTATTTTTACGAATTTTGACACTTTTGATGATTTTTGGGCGTTTTAAAACATTTTGACATTTTTAGGAATTTTCAGTCATTTTAACAAATTTGAACATTTTTACAATAGTGGACTCTCCCCAATCTAAACGCTCTATGATGTGAACATCCCCTCAATCTGAACGGTTTTGCGTGGTCCCGGCAGCGTCCCATTCATTTAACATTAGACACACGTTCTATATACTGAACATTCCATAATGCGAACAACCCCTCAATATGAACACGTTATTCAGGTCCCAAACACAATTGTCATCTCCATATTATGAACAATGCCTGATTCACCTGACCTGTTTCCCTTTTTCGGTGAACAATTGACTAGGAAAACCAGTTCATTCTGGTTCAAACAATGCATGAACATGTTAAGTAAACAAAATCGATTTTTAATGTGCAAAATTTTAGACTGCTATGCTGGACAGTCATTTCTACCCAAGTAAACGCTGGAGTAACATCTGCTGCACTGGGAAAGAAACTTATGGGTAAAATGTCTGGAAAAAGGAAAAGAAATGAGCTTTCATTAGGCGAAAAGTTTAAAGTAATACAAATGCTTAATTCAAAATGCAGTCAGCGAAAAGTAGCGGCACAGTTCAAAATATCAGTTGGACAAGTAAACGCTATCTTTAAAAAGGAGAAAGAAATTTTAACCGCATACGAAAACAACACATCATCTTCGCGATGCAGGATGGCAGCCAAGAAAACAGGATACGAGAAGATAAACAAAGAGGTATGGACCTTTTTCCGAGATGCAAGGGCTCGTAACTTGCCAGTTTCGGGCCCCATGCTTCAACGTGTTGCGGTGGACTTTGCCGAAAAAGAGGGACGTGGTGAGTTCAAGGCTTCGGACGGGTGGCTATCCAAGTTTAAACAGCGGCACAACATAGAGTTTAAAACAATTAGCGGCGAGGCGGGAGATGTGGACCTCAAAACTGTGGCTCAGTGGAAGGAAAGACTGCCGGAAATTTGTAAAGACTATGTACCACCAGACATATTTAATGCGGACGAGACCGGCTTGTTCTTTAGAGCTCTTCCGAATAAAACCCTTACTGAAAAGTATAAAAAGTGCACAGTTGGGAAAATGTCAAAGGAGAGGTTAAGTGTTCTACTTTGTGCAAGCATGACCGGCGAAAAGATCAAACCTCTGGTCATTTGGAAAAGTGCGAAACCCAGGTGTTTCAAGAAACTGAACCCCTCCTCCCTACCAGTAACCTGGAAATCAAACAAGAAAGCATGTATGACGGGCGCTATATTTTCGGAATGGCTACAGGCTCTCAACGAGAAGATGAAGAGACAGAAACGAAACATCTTGCTGTTCGTAGATAACGCTGGCCCGCACTGCTCAATCCCGTTGAGCAATGTCAAGATCAAATTCCTCCCCCCAAACTGCATGTCCCAGATACAACCCCTTGATCAGGGCATCATTCGAAACTTCAAGGTTTATTATCGGACCCATTTTCTCCGGAAAATGATTTCGGTGATGAGTGGAACAACAGCGACCGCAGCAGACCTTCTGAAACAGATAAACGTGCTCGATGCTGTCCACTGGATACACGAGGCCTGGGTGGCAGTTACGGCGCACACCATAGCACGTTGCTTTTTTCATTCCGGATTTGTAACACCCGATCCTGCCCCCGTTATTGAGGAATCGGCCCCATCAACCGAAACCCATGAGCTCGCAACGCTAATGAACACAGTGAGCGGGGAGCTTGAATTAGAGTCATATTTAGAGATTGACAGTGATTCGTGGGCCTGCGGAATCAGCGACGATGCAGTGCAGATTAGCGAAACTGACACCAACGCAGAGAGCTCCGAGGACGATGACGAGGGGCCAGAATGTCCGATCACCTTCGACCAGTTCGGAAAAAGTTTAGAGGACATGCTCGTGTTTGCAACGCACCAACACCCCGAATTTTACGGAAATCTCAAGCAACTTGAAACAGTTTACAGAAAAGTTTCATGCGAAAAAATTGACCAACTTAAACAGGCTAAAATAACTGGGTTCTTTTGCACTGTACAGCGTGCACAGTCCAGCGGATAACAAAGTGTAAAGTTTGAAAAGCTGTTAGTGTGAGTAAAGTTCAGTGTGCATAAGTGTATGAGTTATGTATTTGAATGCATAATACTGTAGGAATTAGAATAAAAATAAACATATTTTCCATTTCGAAGATTTTTAAAAATCGCAGGGTCATATTCTGTAATGTGAACAGCCCCTCAATCTGAACACTTTTCCTGTATCCCACGAGTGTTCAGATTGAGGAGAGTCCACTATTGTAAACTTTTAATATTTTGTGAATTTTTCAAAACCGATAATTTTGTGGAATTTATAATTTTTACAATTTTGGGCATATTTGCAAATTTTTACAATTGCGTATCTTGAAATAAAAAAATAAATTGAAAGAAAATGTTAAAAATGGTGACAAAATTTGGAAAGCGCAAAATGTTTCATAAAGATTACACATTTAGGAAAAGATGCACTGTTATGGGAAATTGTGGCAATGATAATATACAAAGTGTGTTCACCTTTTTTGTTTTATTTGAAGAAAATCAACAGTACAGTGCCATCCTGCGGACCTTCGCCAGATCGGCCAGCAACGCACGCATCATTCGTTTTAAGCGAGCCCTGTCTGCCAAAAAATCTCCCGAAGTTGCAATAGACGAACTTTCAAAGTCAGCTTCCATTCCTTCAATCGAAGCAGCCATTATTTCACCAAATAACACTGTAATAAATGCATGTGTCGAAAAGCCAATACCGTCTAAAAGTTGCCCCAATTCATCTAAGCGACGATCTACTTCATCCTGTAACTGTTCTACGTGATCGAGCAGGTTGATCCGACACATATCCAAGTCTAGTCCTCCCTAGAAATGCAAGAGCATCACAATGAAAAACTGAACTTTTCACGCAATATGTGGGAAATAAACCACCGAACACAACTTCAAAAAGACATCACAATCTGGGTTCACTTTAAAACCGTAATTTGAAAAAAGCAGTTTCATTTGTCCGTATTTTCTCAATGTAAACCATTTTGTTATCGTTCCATGACCTCCTACCTTGTCGATGTCCAACACCACATCAGCGAGTTGCGAATTATTCTCGCCAGCCGAGATTCTAACGTCATTACATGACGCGACGGACTGATCCAGAACGTATTCGCGCTTGATGGGTCTGTCCGAATCACGAGGGATCCACGTCTCCGCTAGTCTTCTCGATTCAAAAGATGCCACAACTTGGCATATGTCCATCGACCGGTTGCTAAGTTTCGCTTCGGTAGCTAGTTTGACGGCCGGTAGCCTCGTCCTGTCCGGTGCCGAGTACGAATGGTCACCGAACGCGCAACTCGGATGTGTGGCTTCAGTCGAGTTTGTCAAGTCCATCGGCTCGCTTTTGCACTCCACTTTTCCCGGCCGGTATTCACTCGACTTGTAGCTCGAGTTCCAAGGCTCTGCCCACAGCTTAAGATCTGGGTGATCAGGTAGGCTGTAATCGAGCAAAACAAAGTTTGTATTGTAACCATCGTCCCTCGTTTATAATGGTTAATCGGTCCCAGACTTTCTAAATACGGTTTCTAGAAATGAAATAACAACCTTAAATCCCCATTACACTTGTATTACCCAATATATTAGACAAAATAAGAGAAAATAATTGTACAATTAATTTGATAAACAAACACCACTCTTATATGCGACAATATATTTGAAGAACCGCGATAGAGTGAAGCTGCGAAAGTCGAAACACGAAGTGACGAGGGACGGCAGAGCGAAGGATAAGCAAAAATGATGAATAACGGAGGATTTGTAGAAACATTAAACTACATCAAAATTTTACAAATTAAGCAACTTTATAAAGTAACTGTTCTACAAATTTAACAGCAAAACATGGTACATATTCTATGTATTTGCAGTATTATTGTGGACGTGGTCTTAGCTGTTGATGGATTTGTGTTGCTTGATGTTTTGTTGGATTGTCGGCAAAAATAAACAGTTGGCAGTGTTAACTACTACCACACTTTACGAGTACGGAGTACCAAATTTGGAATGAACATGAATTTGAATAGAACTCATAAAAATATCAAAAGAAAAAGGTTGCATCCACGAAAAGTTTAGGGCCGCCGGATAAGCAAAGGCTGGCTAGCGATACTCTACTGTATTAGTGTATTGATACATTAAACATTTGACTAATTTATAAGATTTGCATTATGCATGTTGCCCAGGCATTTTGATACAGAAAAGTCCTTTTTAAGACCTCGACATGCTGATTCAGTACCTCGCTAAATGTAACTTGAAATGGAGCGATGGTAGCAGCCTGCGTATGCTGGCAACTTGACTGGCAATGGCATGCGTTTTCATTATATTCTCTTTCTGTTTCCAATCGGTCGTGTTTCTCGGAAGGAACTTGAAACTGGCCAGTTCGCCTCTTCTAATCCAATCCTGCTCGTGCATGTACCGGCATCGCTTCCTAAATCCTATTCAAAAAGATTCACATCGTCACATATTCTACGTGCATTTACATAAATAAGTAACACTGACCTTTCGGGTTGATGCAACTGTAGCAGACGTAATTGTCGGGAACTTTGCTTTCTTCTTCAATATGGAAACACAAACCGTGCTGCCACGCGAGGCATATTTCGCACTGCATCATCAGACCGTCTTCTTCTTGGAGTCCGCAGCTACAGTTCACCACTTCTTCCCTTTCGTCGTCGTTCCAAACCTTCATCTGCAGATCTTTGCCAATCAGAAGTGACAACTTATTGTTAGACTTCTCCTTTTTGATCTTAATATCTGCCAATGGCTTTCCTGGAATTCAAAACAGAAATCACTATAATTAGTACCGCTGAGGACATTTTAAAATTTCAAGGTAGCAGTACCGCTAATCTTACAAACCAGCTTCATTTTCGGCGGAATAGTTGGCCGATTCGACCGATGACACGACGGCGCTCGCATCCTTCTTATTCTTCTTGCCGGACTTGCTCGAAGCAAGATGACCGACGACCGTGGCTGAATCTCCCGAAACGACGACGGACGGCGAGCTACTTTCCGATTTGTTTTCCATATCTAAAGTAAAAAAGATGCCGCATTAAATTCGTGAAAAAAGGAAACAAGAACAATATTAAATGCACGTGTTGAGCGTACCGCTTCTCGTTTTCTTCTTTTTCTTCTTCACTGGAACTTCAACTTCATCGGAAATCTGGTGCTTGGGCTCATCGTCTCCCTTTGCGTGCTTCGCAGCTCCAGTTTTCGAATTTTTGCCGCTTACGCAAGAATACTGCCTTTTGGACGTCTTGGAAACCTCTCCTTTTGCCAACGGCTGGCTTTGCCTGTTTGTTTCCGAAGGCACCTTCTTCCGCAGATTCTCCAGCCTCTTGTGCATCAGAATCTGACGTCGTTTCTCGGTGATGAGCTTGCGGCTCGCTTCCGGCGTGCCCGGCTTGGACGGCGACCCGTCCGACGCGGACGGACAGTCTCCGACCGCGATGTCCACGGTTCCGGGTTCCAAAGGCGGAGATTTCAGCGCTTCCTTCAACATGCGGTCCTTCTCGATCCTCGGCTTCTCTTCTTCCCTCCTGGTGTCCGTTTCCGACACGCTCAGGTCGTTGTGATAATGTTTCATGTGAGATTGAAGGTTGGCCTCCTTACGGAACCCCTTGCCGCAGCCGTCGATCGGGCACTTGTGTTGATTGTGATCGGCTTCTATCCGGAATTCCTTGGGTGCTACTACAACGAACGCCATTCGCAAAAGTTAAATCAAATCGGGGTACGAACGAAAAAATAACGGGTGTTGTGAATTGAAGCAAAAGCGACATGGAATTCGGCAAAATATCGGCTACATGACATCACCTCAGTGAATCGGAGGAATGTTTTGTTTCTTGTTTACTTAGAATGAAGATTTCGAAAAGACACCCCTTTTATCATCTTTCCAACCATCTTCATTCAGTTGCATTTTAAATACCGAATTCAATTCAAGCTGAAACCAATCTGCCGATTATTACAAATTCAATATCCAAGAATGCTCATTGCTCCTGACAATATCACAAGCCTAATTACACACTAGCCAATTCCTCCTATCCTCACCGAGTGTTAAATGCAAACAGAGGACTTTCTAATGCACACGAACACAAGCATGCGCGGTGCAAATTAAACCAATACTTGCCTCCGACACTGAATTTCTTTCTATTCTGAGGCAACCCTGTTAAAATCGCCGCATTTATTACAATTGACACGTACAGGGTGGTCGGAAGAATAGTTTACCTTCTAAAGCACCGTCATGCTGTCCTATCGAGGTCTTGGCTTCTTCTTCTTCTTCTTCTCTGTTCGGCTCAGCAGAAGGTACGGCATCCAGAGCATGCACAGAGCCTTTCTCAGTTTCTGAAACGAATCGCAGCATTTCTTCAGACCCACGCAATGAAACACTAATCACAGAGTTTGCTGTAACTGCAAATCACCAATGTTAAGGTTGGATGTAACGGGTTTCTCTTTCGATTTCTTGCTGGGCTTCACCACATCCGTGTCATCCTAGAAAAATGCTGTTAGAATGGACACGTCAACATCATTGACAACGTTGGGTTCTTTACATTGCGCTTTGCGGCTTTCTCCGAGCGTGACGAACCGGAACGTTTCTTTGTCGGCGGTGGCGGCGACTGGACGTCACTGTGTCGCTTCGCCTGAAAGATGCCGCCAACCAAGAGTTTCTGCTTTTTCTGAGGAAGCCCCAGAAGAACTCCTCGTCGCTCTCTTCCTTCGCTTCTACCAGGAGGAGAAGCCGCTCTCGGCCTCCTTTTCTCCAAACCTATTAGCAAAAATCGCACCATTTCTCACCCTGCGCTGCAATGACGCACGGACTTTAAAGTAATAATTATCGAATTGTCACCAGTTGTTTCTTTATCAGCATTCCTCTTTTTGTACGGTCCTCTAACGCGCTTCTCCTTTATATTACTGTGCGTGGACGGCGTGCACTTAAATTCCTGTCGGAGTTGCAATCGTGTGACATCGGTATTAATTTGATAGAAAGAATCTATTCGTACGCAAGGTTCATACTGCAATATCACGAATACCATCAGGTTTAACTGCTCAACTGGGAAGATTAGTAAAATTTCAACAATACAACTGCTCTTCCGGAAGACTACATGGGCATTCAGGACTGTCATAATGCAGTATATACCCTGATTATTTCACAGACCACTTTTTCCATTTCCCCCGGCAATATCCTTTTCACGTTGATCCGCTGAACCGTCTTTTCAAATCCATCGTAAAACAAAACTTGATAAGATCCTGTCAAAGAAAACTTGACATGTAAAAAAGAAACAGAACTTCTTCACTTCCCGATGAAATATTGTTGAACTCAACACACCATTCGGGTTAACGCTTAATATTTTGGCGGGATACATTTTGCAGTCGGTCCACTTGGCCATAACGACTTCGTTGACTTTATGTTCCTATACGGAAGACAAAAGGCACGGTACGTCATTACGGCGGTCACGAAAGGCACGTCGGGCGTATTGGCGCAAAAGGCAGAAAGAAGGAAACCACCGCACATATACGACACTGAACAGAACTTGCAACCGCCGATGTTTGACAGTAATTGCGTATGTACAGACCGTGAACACAGTATGTCGTACCGAAGGCGGCTTGGCGCGTTTCTCCTTCCTGGCCGACGTCCTTGCCACGGCTCGCAGCCGTGGGCTGTCCATGCACACCCACTCGTCGAAACGAGAACTCCACCGCTCAAAGTGTATCAGCACTTCCTTCTCTTCCAAATCCACTTGCACGATTTTAGCAGCATACCTGCGTTTCCATGGTTCAAAATATAGCAACCGCACGTGTCAGCTATTACACAATAATAACAATTACCACATGTTCAAATGATCGCGCGCTTCCACCCTGACTCCGACTTTGAAGTCGATCCGAGAATGCGGCACGGTCGGAACGTGGCTTTTCTTTCTCTGCTCTTTGTGGCTTTCGCTCATGGGAGACATCACGCTACCGGCATCACTGTCCAAACTCGCCGTCCCCAAGTCTGCGTCGTGATCTTTCGAGTCCTCGCCAACTGCGCGACAACAAATTGAAAAACAAACACCCGGAGAAAACAGAACTTGATTCCAAGTCACCAAGATCCTTGCCACTTTTCTTATCGGATTCTTGATCGACTGTTTTGGCACGATTCGAATCTGCCACGTTTAAGTCAGAATGCCCACCAATATTCACGCACGGCTGCTCGGGTTTAGGTTCCGTATCGTCGTCCGTGTCGTCCTCTTCTTCGCTCGAGTCACTCTCTGAAAAACGAACGTGACTATATTACCGTCGCAAGTTCAAAACGCAAAATACAAAACGAATCAATTCAATTAAAACCAGTTCTCGTACGTTCAGTTTTAAATTGTATACTGTGACATTGGCATTTCATTCAAGCAAATCATGTAAGTATACAATATCACATTAAACAGTGGCAAAACCATGTCAATTGAGCAGTTCACCTTGTGTGTCATTCTTCACGGGAGAGTTGTCCAATTTTGTACTGGACTGGCCGTGCATTTTTTGATGATCTGTGAATAATATACACATGATAGTAAATAAAACTAGTTGATAATAAAATCTCTATATTTCTGTTTCGATTTACAAGTCATGCACAATTTCTGCTTCATCACCATGTTTTATTTCGGCATTTTTTCTATTATTTATTGTTGTAATGTGTTTCAATTTAAATAGTGATTTTTATTCTGTGAGTCGGTAGAGTTCATTACCAGGGGAAGGGGGGGTGTATGAGGCTTACCATCATCTTCGGTAGAATCATCGTTAAAAGTGTGAGAATTGCCAGCTGCTACATCATACTTTCCTTTATCCATTTTGTTACAATTATCGGCCACATCGTTCGACGATTTTCGCCTGTATTTTCTCCTGGTCGCAGTCAAGGCCAATCTATTTTCCACAATCGGTTTTCCTCGATTCGCCGAGCGAGTTCTATGGACAAAGACAGTTTTATTTTATAACTGCGTGTCCATCCGAGTCAATGCGAACTCAGTCTATTGCAAACATACCTGTTTCTAGTGTTTACCACCTTGTTTTCACCTTTATTCATTTTTCCGTACAAAATACCTACATATATTTGTCAATAAACAACCTCCTCGACAACTGAAACAAACTGAGCCAAGGTATATATAATAAGCAAGGTAGCACCGTAGGAGTACTCCAACAACCCAATACGTTTGTGACGTCATCAGGCTGCTTACGTTGACGCCCCAACACATTACGACGTAATCAGTATGCGTTCGTCGCCCGATTGGCTAACAGAAAAGATAGTTCATTGGCGTGGCCTGCAACTGCACGATGCCGCCGCACGGCTGTGCAGGGAAAATGGAAAACTCTGCTAACAGAAGCGCCGTTTCAAACATGTAGGGGGGGGGGGGGGATCATTTAAAAACCAGTTCACAATGAAATTGACTCGCTACAATACACATTGCGGCTTATTAAACCGTTTTACAATTTTGCTAATAAAATACGAAAAAAAAAACAACTGAACAATTTGTAATAAAAAAATTACATGGCAAAAAGCCTTTAGTTGATCAGATTCATCAGAACAACTGATTTCGATTACATTTTTAAGCAATTATACATCACTCTCTTCAGTCTTTTTCTTTTTCTTCTTTTTCTTTTCTTTCTTATCAATTCCTGAATCCTGCATAGCAAAAGGAAGTTCATGTTCAGAAAATTAAATCCAGCAATTATGAAAAAGTTACCCAGTTTACCTCAACTAATGGTGCTTCCTCTTCTTCACCTTTTGAATGTTTCTTTTTCTTTTTCTTGTGGGTTTTCTCAGATTTGATGTCTTCATCTGCACCTTCGACTTCACTTTTCACAGGCTGTTGTCAGAAATAAAAAAAATTGGATTCTGGATGTGGAAGTGTATAAATTATTTCACTATTTCACCTGTGACTCTGAGGATGTACCGGGATTCACGGCACTAAAAATTCAAATTCACCAGTTTCAATACCAAAATATGCAATACTTGCAACAAAAACAAGCCAAACTCATTATCACAAAATGTTCAATTCCCCATAATATCGAGTTTTGCCAGCACATAAACTGGAAACCTGCCTGTAATCAACAAATGACGAAGTCCAATCTTTCGGCGTGCTTTCATTCGGTTTACCATGTTTATCTAATAGTCCCTGCTTAATCATCTTTTTCTTTAACGAAGCCTGTTGGAGTAAAAAAGACCACCATCATCATCTTTATTATCTTTATATTGTAAACTGCAGAATGTTGAATGAACCTTTGGCCCAAGTCCCCATTTTCTCGGGTACGTGTCCCGCTCCATGATCACTCTTTTTATCTTAGCAACGATACCATGATCACAACTGGCAATTGTTGCAGTTGTCATCAAAGCAATGGCTACAATCGTTCGTACGATTACAACTCGCACTAAACATTTTCCACCTATTCAAAAGTATATCCTGAAATACCCAGTGCAACAGCTTCTCCTTTCGTTGTGACGATCACAATTTCCTGTTGTATCTCAATCCCATCTTCGTACCTTAGCACACCTGGTAGTAATATCTGCGCACCGTAGCACACAGCGTTAACCTGAAACGACAATTGCCAAACCTACTATTAAATATTTTGGTGCAAACTGCTAGAACAACTTGCATTAATTTAACAAAAACCTACTGCACAATGTTCAATATCTCGGAAGAGTTTACAAGTACTTATTGAATTGACCAATCTTAATTACAGCATTATGTATACAATGTCAAATGCAACTTTACAGCTGTGTCCTTGAGGAAGATCCTTTTGTGAGATACTAAAACAACTTCTAGAGGTTTGATGACCCTGCGCAGATAACTTTCATCCCGGTGGTTATCGTAGAGCCACATTGCGTCAATCAGGTCGTGCATTGTTACAAGACCATCCTGTCACGAGGATAGAAAACAATAAAGATGGGTTATTCAACTGATAATTAATGTAAAACACTATTTTGAAATGTTTGGCTAAATGAAACCGCACATGTTCACTCTGTATTCCTGATCGAACACGTCGAAGTTCCTGCATGTGGCCACCTGTTCCGAGAAGCAGCCCTAAATGTACGCAGAATGTTCTCACGTAAGTTCCTGCTTCGCAGCTCACCCAGAAGACACCTGGAAAAGCAAATAACTCCATTTGAAATTCACAACAATTTACAATACATATCTCCGGTCTATATTATTTAATGAATGCAGCCACTTATTACAGCACTATTTGTGTAAAAGCCCACTGTTATTGAACAAAAATGAAAACATTCTTTGTGCACGTACCTAACTTCTGAGCCGCATCGTAGTCTAGCAGTTTACTCTCGTAAATGGTGCGAACACGAAGCTGTCGCTTCACGGCCGAAATCAACGGTGGCCTTTGAAACAAAGCTCCTCTCAAAGTTTCAAATGCCTGCAATCCATTATTAGGATATCAGACATGGAACGGGAACATTTACGCGAATAATAAGCGCAACGTAGAAATACGATCACCTTTTTAACCTCCAAAAGATTATCAAATTGCTCATGGAGTCGGAATATTCCGACGTACTCCTTTCCGGCAGATTGTTGCGACTTCACCAGACGAGTTGCGCGGTTAATACAAACTATGAGACAACCAGAAACTTTCGGATCCAGCGTGCCCGAATGGCCCGTTTTATCCACACGCAGTATGCGCTTTACCCAAGCAACAACTTCATGCGATGAAGGATTACAGGGTTTGTCAACATTAATCACACCAGCCCTTTACGTAAACAAATAATAAAAGTTGCATTATTTATATATTTATCTACTACAAAAGGCAGTTGCAGGCAGAAGTATACATGTTACGTACTGTATGTAATCTGCTATTGGTCTCTTCAGTGGTGAACATCCGCTAGGTATAGGTGTATAATGGTTGGTACGAACATTTAACTTGTCAAATCTCTGGGATAATTTCACAAAATAAGTTATGAGAAATAATGGGAAGAAATTATGCAATGCGCTATACTTACTTTCAGTAACAATGGCCAATCTCCAGTTGTTAGGACTGGTTTCTCCGAAGAAGGTTTTATTTGAAAATCCTCTTCCTGTTGCGCATCCTAAATTAATAAGAATAACGACAATGGAGTTCAGACTATAACAGCACGCATGCATCAACAGACTCCAAATGTTACTTACTCCTATGGTCTTGATTTTCTTTTTCTTCCTTTCAGAATTCTCTCCGAATACTAAACACATATGAAACATCATTATGAGAAAAATACGAGAGCATTTCTGTTTTTCAAACTGAAACACCTACATACCTTTCTGCTCCATGGTTTACCACGTGCACGTGCATAAAGACAGAACTCCGCGCTGTCAAGCGCCGTAGCTCACCATATATCGATAATTGATCGATATTTTTGAAAATTATGGAAAGTTGCATCAATATTAGTACCAAATAAGAAAATTCGTACAAACTTTATTTAACATTTAACATCAGAAATAAATGATGTTTGATAGCACAATCGCATATAATAATATCGACATTTTAGTAATATTGTGTTTTGACTAATCGATTTTTAAAAAGCGATATGTTGCTGTATCGGTTGCAAACAGTTATCGATACATTCCCAACACTACGCCAAAGCAGGAGGCCAAACCTATTCTTGGCCAAAAAATAGGGGGAAAAAACAGCGAACACAATTTGCAACAAAGAAAATGATAAAAATCTCTCTGCTAATCCAGTATGACTGTTATGAAACAATTAGAATAACCGATATTATAAACATTTATGTCAATCAAGAGTATGGAAACCAAATGTGCGATGGCATCATGTCCGTCGTAATCACGGTGGCGTCCAATTGTCATGTCTGTCACAGTAAAGATGTTTTTGGAGTTTTTATCCATTGTTTTTCTGTCATGCGCCAGTTTCTGGCTCAGTTTAAGCGGCAATTTCGTATTTGATGACACGGAAGCGATTGTAAACAATGGAGATTTGCAACCCGATTCTCCCATCAGCGATATTTTCATTCACGACTTTTGGGGTTCTCCGATCGCCACAAATTCTAGTCACAAATCGTACCGGCCATTGACAACACTGTCTTTCAAGTTGCGTACAAAACCCGCTAAAATTGACCCGAGAATTTCATGAAATCCATTCTAATGCAGCAGATTTCCTTGCAGGTTCGATGCATTCCTAAGTGGAGGACTGTGGCCGTTTGTGTATCACGTGACAAATCTGTTTCTGCACTCTTCAGTCTCACTGCTAGTCTACCTATTAGCATTGAAAACTGTCCAACTTTGCAATAAAGATCGACAAAATACAACCAAGAAGCATGTAGTTTCTTCGAAAAAAGCAAATACAATCGCCTACACTACTGCCATCATCTTTGCTATCCATCCAGTCCATACTGAAAATGTAACTATAATTTTAAGAATCATGAAATATGATGTCCATATATTATTTCACGATTATGGGAAAATATATAATATTTTTCCTTATTTAGGTTGCTGGCATTGTTGGTAGAGCAGATGTCCTTTGTGCTTTATTCGTTTACGTCAGCTTACTACTTTTTGCAAAGACAAAAAGCACAAGTATGAAAAAGCTGGATGACAAATTTCATTTTAAAAGTAACTAAAATTAACTCATCATAATTCCTCCCGAAATCACAGTTGACAAAGGGCTATTCCCATCAGCAGCACTTCTTGGAACCGTTTTACTTATTCTGTTGGCCGTACTCTCGAAAGAAGTTGGAATCGCAGCTTTTGTAATAAAAAAAAACAAAACTTATCAGTGAAAAGGAAGATGAACATTAACCTACTTTTTACAATATGTAAACGCCCAAGTGGGGGACATTTTTTAACTATGTAACATTCTGCTAAATAAGCTTTAACGGTATCCATTTTCCTTTTTGCAATAAGTACAGAATTAAGTCTTGATATTTTGGCCGCATTTCAAATTAATAATTAATAATTGTGCATTGAAAAGGGACTCTGTTTTGCAATTGATGCCATTATGCTGACCAAGCTGGATCACTTTGTGAATAAAACAGGAAAGGTGTCGTATGCAGCTTTGAACATGAAGTATTTTGCCAAGTATTTGTGCCGTATGTTTTATACGATTGCGTGCTTCCAGATGGTTGGCAGCATTTGGCCCTTTGTACGGCGGCAAAGTTTTTTGGCCATCTTTTGCTGCATGATAATTGCGTGGAGATGGTGGGTCATGGGTGGCAAGGCACCCATTTTCCAAAAAGTTGACAACCCGGCTTCGTTTGCGAATTCGGCACTGGAGCGTGTACGTGCAAAATTGATTCCCTTTCCCGTATCCCTATAAAAAAAAACTCCATACTGCAACTATCATTTCCTTCAATTTCAGACCGTAAACTACAATTACATCTA
The DNA here is from genome assembly GCA_023279145.1 of Glomeris maerens. Lineage (NCBI taxonomy): Eukaryota > Metazoa > Arthropoda > Diplopoda > Glomerida > Glomeridae > Glomeris > Glomeris maerens. The sequence continues at coordinate 15,060 of WWPM01023753.1, forward strand.
CAGTTTAAATTTCTGGATTTTGGTGCACCCAAAGTGGCTATGTTTCGACTGGTCCATGGGTTGCGTGCCGTTAATTCGGTCAGTAAGTGACGTGAGAATTTTGGCAATTTTCATGCTTTGGTTTGGCACTATTCTGCTCTGCAAGGAAGCCTTCAGTAATCCATCAAAAGGTGATAATAGGTAGGAATTATTACATGCTAAGCTTTACACGGTTACTTTTCTTAATACGTCGACACTTCAATTTTGTCAGATTGACAGCTATGGCAATCTCGTATCTAGTCATTCCATTTTTGCCAGTCACCAATATACTCGTAACAGTTGGATTTGTGATAGCCGAAAGGATTTTGTACGTTCCAAGTTTTGGGTACTGTCTACTGCTGGCAATCGGCATGTGGAAATTGTCAAATGTCTCCCCTACTTGTCGCAATGTATAAACAAAATACCGTGGTCTGTCAGTAATCCGGCAGTTATCGGACCAGAGCACTGGCGGATTACGGGAAATCACTAATAAAGACGCATTATACACTACATTAGTATCGTAGAGATAGAGATTGTATATTAATTGAAGTGTTAACTTGTTATCAAACGCCGGATTACCGAGAGACCACTGTACATTTACGCAGAAATGTGATGCGCAATGGGAAAAGGTACATTTCATTTTCTTTGGCAGGTTGTTAAACTCTCCAAGGCAATATTAGTGTTGGTTTTTCTTTTTCGGTGCATACAGGTAAGAGAACTATTATTATGAATCTGGTTAAGTGGGCAGACTATTACATTGTCCACTTTTAATACTTAACCAGCGTACGAAAGACTGGAGGACCGAGCGGAGTTTGTTTGCTTCCGGTGCCGAGGTTTGCCCACTCAATGCCAAAGTGCATTATAACATTGCGAAAGTTGCTGCGGATTACGGCGATACAGACCTGGCAGAATCAAGATACCGTCTGGCACTACGGTATATAACTGGCCGAGTTCTTTTCATTTGCGTTTCTACAATATAAAAAAATAGATGTATAATGGAAATTTAACAGATTACATCCAAACTATGACCAGGCAATGAACAATTTGGCAAACTTGCTACGTGAATATGGGCATTTCGAAGAAGCAAAGGCCCTTCTGCAAAAGGCAGTCCTAATACGGTGCGATATGTATTCAATTTTGAAGCTAAAGTCTTACAAAAAGTTCAATCACAGCGTGTAAAATTCTTAAATTGCCTATCATCAGGGCATTGTTTCCAACAACTGTTCTAATAAACAAATCAGATTGAATTCAATGTAAACAGAAGTAGTATACAGGGTCTTTCATTTAAGACGCAACAATGGACAACGAGATTTGCCCAGTTTGCCGTTTTCCCAACATGACCCCGCACGTGCAATTGAACAAATTATCGTTAGAAAATGGGGGGGGGGGGAATATTATTGGATTTTATTGCCCACGTAATAATGGCATGCGAGTGGCCTTCATCTCGCCAGTGGAAGTGATGAACACTGTTTTCTTGGGATGAAACAACATGGAAAGAAATTTCTCTAGCCTAAATGAATCCCAATGTTAATACTAGTTCGTGTTCAAAGTGACCGCTGTTATTCGTCAAACAGTGGTACAGCCGGCCTGCAAAATCTGCTCGTTCATTTGTAAGAGTGTCAGGTGTAATTCGGTGACATTCGGCAATTATGCGGTAACGTAATTCGTCAATAGAAACGCAGTGGTGCCATGTTGGGAAAACTGCAAACTGGGCAAATCTCGTTGTCCATTGTTGCGTCTCAAAAGAAAGACCCTGTATATATCAAAATATAAACTGAAATCCAGTGTATTTTTTTATCAACGAGTGATTGCAATTTTACGAATACCGATTGCTCATACATAGTTTCCTATATCGTAACATTACACTTACACTATTTGTATTTATAGGCCAGATTTTGCAGCTGCTTGGATGAACCTGGGAATAGTTGAAATCAACCTGGGCAACTTCAAAGATGCGGAATTCAGCTACTTGACGGCAATCTCGTACCGCAAGAAATATCCAGATTGCCTATATAATCTTGGCAACTTGGTAAAGAAAACTCATTGTATATTAGAGCCTTTGATAGTTTCGGGTTGGAAATTAATTGGAGGGGAGCATCTGAAATTGAAGTTCAAACTAGTATTTAGTTTCTACTGCGCAATAAAACGTGAATTCATTTTCCATGGCAACTGCTTTTGGCTAGAGAAATACAAACGCTTTCCACACATACAATAGTCCAATTGCAATTTATTGACAGTACCTGGAACTCGAACGGTACGGAGACGCGCACGAAGCCTGGATGAATGCCACGAAATTGAAGCCAACGCACTCGCTATCCTGGAATAACCTCATCATTATGCTCGACAGCACAGGTTGTTTTGCAGTTGCTGGCAATGTAACTTGAATTATTGTCGTGTAAAATCATTAAATGAACTTAACAGGAAACCTGGAAAAAGCAGAGGCAGTTGGTTACGATGCACTGAAGCATCTTCCGAAAGACGCATCCATATTGTTCAACCTGGGAAACGTGCTCGGCAAATTGGAGAAATTCGAAGAGGCGGAAAGATGTTTCCTCAAGGCTATCGAGATCGACAGCAGCAATTCCAATTACTTTGCTAATCTAGGTACAAATCGGAAAATAGTGTTTCGCATCCAACTGGAATATGAATGTGATGGTGTTTACGTGTAGGAGTTCTATATCATCGCTGGAAGAAATACACCCTGGCTGAAGAGAATTACAAGCAAGCATTACACCTGAATCCTTCGCACAAAAGTACCCAAGAAAATATGAAAATGCTGAAAAGACATGTTGTGAAAAATGTTTAGCATTGACATGAATTGTTTGAAGTGTCTTGTACGTCCTGAAAACAAGTTATACATTGTCAATTTTGTAGTAATCAAACTAGTCGTTTTTAATTGTCAATTCGTTAAGGTTCCATTGATAGGAAAATCTTGATGTAACAGTAACTGCGAACACGTAAAAAGTTTTACAAAAATAAGCTTGCATACGCATTAAGTTTCTTTGACCCATACCCTTGAACAATTCGCTCAAATATACATTTTGTAAGTTGTTAAAAATGTAACGGACTTTTTCTTTAGTAGCGTGGTAACTCAAAAAGAAAGATGGCTCGCGTCGTACGTACTCACACCTGCAGTTGAGAAGAACCTTTCCAAGATCGCTGCCCGAAAGTCAGTTGCCCGTAAGACGAGTTGTAAGTACCTACGTTGTCAAAATAGTGGGCCGCGCCGGGCCCCGATGGGCTAAGAAGGCCTTGTTTGTATCGGTTCAGCTCGTCTTGAGTATCGAAGATGAGAACTGTGAAAGGACTGCCGGGAACATGATCCCCGGACCACTTCACTTCGATTCGGTAATCTCCAGGTTCGGTTGGATCGTATTTGCATAGAATTGTCCTGTCTCGTTGACTTTCTCGTTGCATTTCCACACGGAACGCGCCTGCAAAACAAATCCAATGAACTACTGGATAACATATTCCAAAAAAATCGCTTTGTCACCTTTTGGTCCTCTGATTCTGACGGTCAGTTGGCCAGCACCCGCACCGCGAGTTTCCACTATGAACCGGCTCTGGTAATTCGCTAGAACTCCCGGTTCAATTCCGGGGCCGTAGACGCGCACTTTGCTTGCGTCTGGTGCACCGGCTATTCTCAGATTGAATGGACTGCCTGATGGTACAAACATGCACTCCATATTGGTTACAAATTTCAATTTAAAAGCGGTTCATATGTCTCGAAACAAAACGATTTCCGTGGATATAATATTTCTAGAAAAATCCCTTTCTCACAGATGTTAACAATATTCAACCAAACTTGTGTATATATTGATGCCAAATTTGGTGAATTTCTAGAAAGTTTTTGCAAAACACATGTTTTTATTCAAATATTAT
>WWPM01023754.1:0-11606 GCA_023279145.1 Glomeris maerens
TACACATAGCATACAGGGCATGTATGTTACACATTTGCATTGAAGGTTGAAGGTAAACGAGCTGAAACAGTACAAATTGAGAACAAACTTACTTAATTGTTTTGTAACAATACCCCAGAAAAAATATGCTGCTGATTTTGTACAGAAAATCTCATAATTTTGTAGATTATCTGCAAAAAATCAATATTTATCTGTAGAAAATGAACGTAGCAGCATATTTTCAGATGCGACTGCAGATTTTCTGCAGAAAATATACTCACAATTTGCAGAATTTTAGATTTTGTACAAATATTTGTAGATTTTCTACAGATTATTTTCAGTCATTGCAGAAATTCTGCAGAACCACTATTTAAAATTTCAACATAGATAACAGGAACAGAGTGAATAGAATTAATTCTAGCAGCATGAATGTACAGAAATTATTAAGATTGAAATCTTTATTTACCTCCCAACAAATTTACTAAAACTTTTCCAGGAGGAAGGCCAAAAAAAAAACCCCCGGATTATCGAGGGAGGACTGTACTATGTATTTCATCAAATTCCGCATTAAAAGCCAAGTAAACGATGTATTAAATTTTGGTGTAACAAAAACTATAATTGCGTATTTTGCATTTTTTTACAATTAAACTATTGATATTGCTGGGAAGAAATAAAATAGAATGTAGTTAAATTTGCAGTACATTTAATATTGTACAGAATGTATTAAGAAACTCGAGTTTAAACAGTACAAAACAGACGGAATAGATTTTTAGTTTTTTGGTTATATGGTTATCTTGTCCATACATCAACCTTGATTCTGGGATTATTTTGGAGGTAAAAACGTGCGTTCAAGAAATGTTGGAAATCACACTGAAGAAGTACAAATTAAAGAAACAATCTATTTAAGCCTATAAATATATACACGTGCACAAGTGACAACTGTTGATAGCAACTCTAGTAAAATTGGTCTCTGGCAAAAATCCTATTTCTGTCAGCAGTTGCCATTTTATATTGACACAGTGTTATGGAATATCAAAAAATAGTTTTGCTCACACGTGGGAACGAATGGAAATAAATTCTCCCTATAAAGCAAATCCAACCCCCAAATCGCACACAGGAATACTTACATCAAATCAATTCCCAATTGTTTTAGGAAACTACAGTATAGTATATTAATAGCTTCTAGCAGAAATCGATGTGCAATTTTTGAGGCAAAACACGAAAATAAAGAAGCGACAAAAATCTTCATTTTAATAACACATGACATTTTCCAGCACTTCCTTCCTGTACTACTTTTAAAAAATTCACTCCTCGTTATTTGTATCTTCCTGTCACTGAATAATAAAAATGTGATTGTCTTGCATTTCAACAAAAAATTCTCTCCGAAAATGCTATATTCCTCGAGTATAAATAAATGAAAACCCAAAACTAAGCAGTTACATTCAGAAACCAGACCAATCATTTCAAATAAACAAAGTGAAATAACTTAAATGCATAATAATATGTATTAAGAAATAATGGACCGCCATCAATAAACTCGTATAAACAAGGTATACTGCTAATATTTAAATTGTAGTTTTATTATTTTGCCATTTTACCACTTTAAAATCGTATATTTGCATTCAAAACTATAAGATTCTTAAAATAGAATAATTTAACAAATATACTAACATAATTTAATTTCAGCCAACAATTTACATAATATTGAAAACTCCAATCAATGGTTTTGCAATTCCAATTCAATTTTACTTAGACAACATAAATAATATTTCCAATTTGATTACGCAGTACAAAAATAAGCATTTCTTGCGGAAGTTGAATATAGTAGTTCACTGAATAAGTACGTTGGTTTTTAGATCGATTCAAATTGGGACAAACAGTCAGAGTATATAGAAATCTGAACATCACTGTATCGTTATCAAAAATCAAAGTTGCAAAATGTCCATATTCACTTTGTCAACAATGGAAGAAAAAACAAAATAAAACAAACTAATTCCCTTTATCTTGTCCCCAACGCAAAAGAATAATTACTTGTCAGTTTTTCAAATTGCATGAACCTGTTTACCACTAACCTGTCCTTAATTAACTGAACCTTCAATATTTCAACGATAAAAGGGGAACATATATAACTTGAATTTCTTGCCGTATTTATCTTCTCCATCTTTAAAACATTAACTTCATGCTGTCCAAACTGACGACTACTTTGATTGTTTAATTGCAGTATAAATAAAGTTACTCGCAAAATGAACATAATCCAGCAATACATCTTCGATTTTAACTTCTCCAATTCAATTGCATATCGTCATTTATGTATTGCACAATTTCTCAAATTTAAAGTTTAAGTTTCACTCACAAGAAAATGTTTATTCAATAAGCTACACTGTGCGCAGGAAATAATCCGGGTAAATTATATTGGGAAATCAATCGGTGTAAATATTTAATGAAAACTAATATAATATAGTATTTAACGACCCATTGACTTTTATTTAACAAATACATAAAACACCTGGCAATTTGGCTATTTAAGAAGATCAATCAAACCTGAATGAACTAGTTTTTCCAGGGAAAAATAAACTACACATGAAAAAAAAAAACACAAAGCGTTTATAATTGGCTTTTAAATCCAATGTTATTATTATTAACAATTAAAAGCTTTACCTCGCATTGTGGACAAAATCTGAAGTGTCAAATAGAAATGAAATATATTAGAGGTGAAATTACAGTTTCAAATGACGCAATGACATCAATAATTAAGTCATTGACACACAAAAAAAACCCAATGAAAAAGGTCACATAGCAAAGTAGCAGTATTAATTTGCCACATGATGTCGAAGGACAACAACATGAACATCAACGATGACAATTGACTGTTGTCTTGATTGCAATGGATTGCTGAACATACATTTGTAATTCATCCAGACCAAACACGAAAAAAAGACAATAACAAAAACAACTGCATCCCAAAACCTGAACTGGTTACTATTCAATTCAGGGTTTCCCTAATTTTCAGATGGATCGCTAATTAGAGAAGCAATTTGGAGTAGTATACTACTATACATATCCATGCACTGAAGCAAGTTGCAAAATTTGATGGGCAGCTGCACGTAAATTAATTAATTATTGAAAGCCTCCAACCTCTCTGATAATTACGATGCACATGAAACAACAAACATTTTGCCAATATCACAATCAAAATCCTCTTCTTGGAAATTAAATAACTTCTATACAAACTCCCATTTCTATTTTTTTAATTCATCGATCAAATGATCACGATCAACTCACCTGGATGAGAAATAGTTCTAGTTTTACAATTGTATAATAAAAGGCCAACATAATTATAACACGAAATTCAGATTGGATATTGTTATACATTTTCCGGGATTGCAATGAATTACGTAATCATTTGGATGGGTGGGGGGAAACAAAATAAAATGCAGTTGAGTAGTAAAACTTATCCAATTTTAGGGTAACAATTATTTTTTATGTGAAAATCTTCCATTGAAACTTCCCAGAGTATAGTAGTTTCAGTTTCAAGTCCAAATTGCTGGGAAAAAGATAGTCTTGGATTATTTTCCTTCACTTCCCACCACTTCCTGCTTTCTCTATTCACTGACATCCAGAAAAAGATATTATATTATATAACAACATGGAAAACACCACGTTTTTCGTTTTGGCTTGTTGTAGGATTACAGATTTATGCCAAAAGCAATTTTTGCATCGAACTAACATTAGCTTTGAACAATCTTCATTTCGTGAATTTACAACGAAAGGAAAAACCAAGTCATTGCCAAACAAACACAGCAATTATTATTTTTTCCCCCATTTCATTTCATTATTTTGCATACAAAATGTCTATCTAACATTTCCTGACCATTATTCACATAATTATCCCTAGACTTTGTTGTACTATTTTTTCGAAATTACTATATGAAAAGCTGCATTTTAAAAATGACATAATTATAAAACCAATTGGCAAAATCGGGCTACAAGTTTCAATGCACCTATACAAATCAATACTTCAAAATGAGATGATCCTAATCATACGTATACTGCAGCAGTTGTTTAGGTCATAGTCAAACATAAATGATGATTATTAGTGATTATAAACTGGTTTTTTGGCAGATCGGATTACGAGACTTCAGTAATAAACTAATAATTCATTTAGCAAAATGATGATTTCCACGTAAATAAAATTGATTACAGTTACAGCTAGCATTTTCCTAGGAAAAATTACATGTAACAACATATATATTGCATGTATGTGTGTGTGTGTTTTTATATATATATATACTACCAAGCAAATGTTTCAATCAATTAACCTTGGAATAAAAACCAACAAAGTTTCGCTTCAATGGAAACAGATTTTTGTGGTGAAATTTAGTTTAAATGAAATATACGAAATTAATTCATTTCATTCGCATCAATGACAATCTCCATGGACAATCTCAAACAAGCATTATTTACTACGGCAAGAAAAGCAAAAAAATTTGAAGTGACCTTCGAATTTTGGCGCGCAAAAAAACTCCAACACATGAAAACCCAATGACAAAAAAACGAAACCAGTTGGGAAATTTGTGGTTTCTACCTTTAACGAAGCAGCAATCAAGTAATCAGTGCTCGCAGTGTTTTAACTGATGAAACGAAACAAGTATAGAGGAGGGAATGGGAAAATTGGCCACTTGAAAAACCCCCTGAAAAACCCAGCATGATGTGACACGATCATAAAGCGAAATAAAAATGGCGATTGGCGCTCTTTTCGCCAACTAAATCGCGCACCACGTCACTTTCTAGCCACGACTACAACTCAAAAACCGAAATGAGAATGGTGGATGGATGGGCAATAGTTTGAAACGAGTAATCATGTGTGAATTTTGCAAGTGAGAGCAGCGAGCTTCACCCAAACACAACTGTGAAAAATGTACGAGTTTCGTTGGATTTTTGCGCTGTTTTTCCATGGCAAATTGGATTGTCAAAACACTCACCTTCGTCGCACTTCCCACTTCTTTCATGATCTGCTCGAAAGCAGCCGTTCCTTCGGCTTGCTTCTGCGTATGCAGCGCGATCTTCTCGCTGAATTTCCTCGGACTCGCCATGATGGCCGAGCAGCTTGTTATGGTTCAGCAATGCAGGGGGTCCATCATGGCAACCGGCCAATCAGAGAACGACTCGCAGGTGCCATAGGACCTTGCCTCAGCCCTCAAGCTCACGCATGTCACCAACATAAAACAGTACAATGCCTTTCGAGCAAACTTCTATTTCCTTCTGTCTCACAACCGATCACCGTCTCTTTTTGTCGATTATCCTGCCAGTCACGTGGTCTGGCCTCGCATTAACGAGCCAATCGCCGATTGGTGTCGAGATCGCCGCTCTTGGCCGCCGCCAGGTGGCGCCACCGATAGGCTGCACAAACTCGCTTTGCTGCAAAGCGGATTGGTGGATTGCGAGGGGACATCCAGTATTTACGTTCATAGACTTGAAAACATTAATTATATACGCTTAAATATGAAACTGCATAAAAGCTAGTGCAACACCAATTTACCCTACATTTCACACTCTAACTTTGCGTTTGCGATCACTTTCTACTTCATTATTTAAGTGTGCTAATAATATTTCTTTTGTTCTTGTTTACACGAATCTTACATGTGACTCTTGATACTGGCCACACCTTCCTCACAGGACAGGACATGTAACCAAAAACCAGACAATTTACCAGCAAAATCCGGTGTGTGACTTGGCCTTGCATTTCCTTAGTAGAATAACAATGACTACACGAGTCAAAAACATGGTTCAATTCCAGAAAAGATTTTACTGCGATATATTTTCATGCAATCGATTGTAACATGTTAAATTCTTCTGGGAGATTTCACTGAACAAATTAGAATGGAGAATTAATTAATGATGTTAAAGCAACTTGCATTAGAATCAATCATACTCACACGTACAGGTTTGTAATAATTCTTTCAATATATCAAAACAGCAACATGGACATAAATAGTGGCAGAACTAAATTGTCAACTTGAGTTGTAAAAGCTTCCAAAAAAGATGTCAAAATGACGGCAATTACTTGAATGGCAAGAGATGGGCATGGAATCCCTGCAAGAAAACAATAACAATTATTCTCTTTAACATCGCATTACGTAATTAATTACGCAAATTGCACTGTGGAAAATAACGTCCGTTTAGTCGTAACAAGTTCAAATGCACCAGGATAATTCAAATAGAAGGTTCGAAAAAGCTATGTAGTTTATAATTCACAAACCATTCTGGAGTTTGGAAATTTGGGGGGAAGAAAATACCACAAAACGAAATTAGTAAAACAGTGATACCTATGAAGTAGAACACTTGAATTGCAATAAACTGGAATACAATGGCAGCAATTGTTCCTTCTACCGTCTTCATCGTACCTACAAAACAACCGCTTTTAGCCATTTGTTCTTGCTATCAATACTCAAAGAAACGTATTTTGTAATTACAATTACCAGGCCAATTCCATCTTCCCCAAAGTTTCCCGAATACCGACGCCGCAGCATCGCCGATTCCAACCGAAATGATTCCACTGAGGAGACTTAACGGTGGACCTTGAAATAAATAGAATTTTGTTCCAGTAATATTGAAAACAAGAGCACATGTTTCACGAAGCAGATCATGTACCGTTTGTAATGTCATTATTTGGATACGGTACAATCCATATGGGCATGCAGCATCCTACCAATAGATACAGATGCGCCAAAATCAACGGGCCTTGGTCTTTTTCATCTGCAAATGAGGAAAAGGCATTGTCCACTAAGCTTCCAAATGGTGGCACTTTCAATAATCGCACCATCTGAAATAAACAAATGCAGGCTACTATTACCAAATATTGGCCTTAAATTTTAAGAAAATATGGATTTCTTTAAAGAAAAAAAAGAAAGATCCGTTAAATTGTGTTTTTCCTGCTTTCAAAAAGCCATTACAGACATTAACATATTTACTGCTGGTTTTTCTCAATTTACCCAATTTTTTTCGAATTTGATATTTCGGTTCTTATTTTTGTTGACCAATTCTAAATTCTTTATGACAGTAAACCTGATGAAATAAACAAACCACCTCTAATATAGAGAGCAATCCAAGCGACACTCCAGAAGCCAGGTACACGTACGAGTAACTGTATATCAAACCAGGAACGATGACAATCAACGCGAGCATGTGAAAGTATTTCCGAACCACCGTATCAATATTCATCATGTTGGTTTGATATCGTGAAACAATCCAGACAGCAATTATCGTGAATCCCGTTGCCAAGGCTATCAGGAAAATCTGCAACATTACAATCCAACATTTTTACTTGCGCCAATTAAATTATTAAGATTCAAACTAAATAATTATTACCCTCATAATCGATGACCCAATATAGCTAATAAACCACATAAATGGGTTACCGCCTAGGTGATACCAAAGCATCGGAACAATAAATGCGGCTGCTATTGTGACTCCGCTTAAGTAGAAGTTGACCGGACTGCGTAAATTTGGCTTCAGTGCCAGTAAGATGGCAAATATAATACAACCAGTTAATGCAATCTAAAGATACAAATTCATGAATGAAAACATACACTTGTTGTATGTTAAGTTTAAAATAACTTGCCACAACGGATGTAACAACTTGGTTTATTTCATTAGTGTTTGGTTCCTGAAGGTGAAAATAATAATTAGTGACTAAATAGTGGGGGGAATACGTTATTGGCAACTTACTTTAATTATAATTGCCGGAATAAGCGTAAGAAATATACTTCCACATTGCGCGATCAAATACGCTTCCCCGAGCGAGAAGCTGGACTTCGCCAAATTTAACATGAAGTAAATCAATATGCAGAAAATTAAATGGCACAATACAAAGGAAGCCGCAATGTAAATACCTCCTGGAATAAAATAGATGAGACAATAAGAATTATGTGAAATTTGGGAAATGGCTATTGCAAAAGTTTCCATAAGGAATGATAACTATAACTTCACACTTCCCTCTAAATTACAATTTATGCTTCTAATCATTTCCTTTAGAAACAATTAATAAATTTGCAGAATGACCCATTATATTATTGATTATAATATGACTCTTATAAGTTTACCTTGTGGTATCAAAATAATTGTCAGGAAACCAACAACTGGAAACCAAAACCACAGCTTTCTTACGGGAGACGCAATATAAGAAAATGTACAACTTTCATCTTTCAATAACATTACCGATGATATCGATAATGATATACTGAGAAAAGCAGCTGTATTGTACAAGGCTGAAAGAGCAATAATTGCATCACTAATAATAATAATAATTCCATCACTATAATGACATTTAATCGTAAACATACTTGAGGCAGGATATTTTCCTGTAAAGCAAATTGCTGATAAAAATACTGGCAGTACACAACAAGACCAAAGTCCTGGTGTTGCAGATGACCTAGGTAAATAGATATATTGAATGCATCAACCTACAAATAATTGTATCTCATTTATTTATAATTGCACCTTGTGCATTTTCCCTGAGAATGTTTATCACCCAATTTCACTATTCGCCTTTCTAAAATAAATAAATAGCAAATCGTTGCAATTCCTATAGCTGTCATGGAATAACAAGAAACATGATTATTGATTTTCGTGCGCAACGAGTGAAGCTATACACTGAATTATGCCAGATTACAAACTTGCAATGAAAGAAATACTGGAAAAACAATTGTGGACTGCGATGACAGCAAAACCAGATGAAACAACGCCATATTCACATTGTAAGATATCCGGCATTATTATTAATCCGTTCCCACACAAAAAGACACACCCGCGATTTAATGTGACGCAACTGAATAACCTCACATCCTGTGCAATTTTCAGAAAAGCCACGCATCAAAGCTGGTGCCGAGGAACAAATGACTCCACAGTCTACGCATGGCATCCGCCAGATGGCGCATGCAATACGCGACATGCAGCGCCACTTCACGTCGCATCTGCAAACTAATAGCATTGGCGAGAAACGGCGCCAATTACAAATCAGTTTGAATGCAAACACTTGGAATTTAGGCCCATTTACTATTGTGATATATAACATTCTCCACGTATAATCTTGCACGTTTGAGTGATGATAATTAGTTTTCAAACTCGCGATATTTTTGCGTTAAATTGGCGCCAAAAATGAAACATTGACTGATTGCAGACTTATAAAATTACCCCTTTAGATCCATAAATAACATCTAATAGTAGCTCGTTCACTTCAAACTATATAAACAGTTGAAAAATAAAATTAACTTACACATAAATATCAGTGAGGCTCAACTCAATCGAACAATCTAACCTGTCTGATTCTGCAGGATTTAAATTAACAATATTTCAGAGCACTTCTGTATTGTAATTTTATAACAACACAAAATAATGACATGACAAGCAAATAAAATAAATTACTACAGTGTGCAAGTAGCAGCCATTGTAAAATACGAAACCACAAATCAGTATTACAATTACTAAACCCTCTATTTTTTGGCTGTCCATTGTAAATGCATTTGAATTAGTTTATGTAATTACCGGCAAAAGAATTAACATACTTATCATGGAAAGCAATTCGATTGAACACTGCTGCGTTCTCAATTGCAGCTGAATGAATTAATCAACATACCAAGGCAGCGCGAAACAGCCGTTGCCCGAAACAGGGGCTTTCAAATCATCAAACCTTTCCGAATGGTACTTGTTTTGGCTGTAATCATACACTTCCACAACCAAACTTCCATCTTGATTGAACGCGTACACAAGATCCCCAATGACGCAAGCATTTTGGATCTCGTGAGAGAAACTGCCCAAAATCTTGAAGAAGGATCCGCTGGGATCCGACACGTCCGGATCGTAAAATATCAATTGCGATCCCGTCACCAAAAATATACCTTTGTCGTGTTCCAGAGCCAGAACGAGAGAACCACGAGAAGACAAGATGCTTGTGTGTCTCATTTGCCTCATCTGGGTCCACGCGTTCGACCTGGGATCGTAGCGATACACATCCGTGCTGAATACGTAGATCTTATTCTTATAAGCCGTGCACACTGGGCAGTACAAAGGCTCGGGGAGCTTTGCCGCCACGGACCAGGTTCCTGCAGGATAAAACGCAATTAAAGTTAGACAGATTTAGAAGTTTCGGTAGAATTTGAAACTTGCCCGTGGTGACATTCAAAACTTCGACGGCATCCAGCGGGATGCGGAACCTTCCAACTCCACCGATCACGTAAATCCTATTGTTCAACACGGCCAACGCATGATGTCTTCGCGGCACTTGCAGGTTGGCCACGAATTTCCACGTTCCGGAGAATGTGTTGTATTTCCAAACCGCCGGGTTCCACTTGCTAAGGCCGTAACAGAACTCGCCACCGACCACGAACATCTCATTCCCTACAAAACAACAAGCATGTCCAATAGGCACCATATTAACACCTTAAGGGTCTATTGGACAGTGACAATAATTCATTAGCAAAGGTTTCAGCGGTTGTTACGAAACCACGTACCTATGACACAAGCTTTGTAACCGATCGCGACGTGGTAAGATTGCCCCACCTTGTCGACGACCGCTATTTTGGACACGGTCTTCGATACCGGATCGTAAATCGCCAAATCTGGGGGCCGCGACCTTACGTTGTCGCCGTCAAAGATGTAGCCAATGATGGCCGGGGCTATCGGTATCCTGCGCGGTCGATCGTTCGCCACGGCCACCAAAGCCGACATATTGACCTGAAGCAGCGAGCCGTTTAGACCCGCACCTGGATCCGCATCGCGTTTGCCTTCCACCAACTTGTTACACCTCTTCAACCTCTTGGACTCCGGATAGGAGTCATCTTCACCGTTGTTCACCTCACCGCAAGACACGGTTACATCTAGCGAACTGCCCGCTTTGGATACCGTGTCGGAATCGGTAGAACCCGCATCGGAAGCGTAGTCCGCGCTCCAAGATCCTTTCGAGGAAGCGGACCGTTTCACGGACTTCTTATGAAACCAGATCTCCTTAACTAACAGGTAGCACGCATTGCAAGATTTAACCGCTTTGCAGATGCGGATCACATCCTTGAGGTTGACCAAGCCAAACCTTATGACGTCGAGGAGATTTACGAGTTGATGGGTACGGTCATCGGGGCTGTGGTTCACCCAAACCATGACTGCATTGAAAATGTCCAACTCGCTTTTGGCACGCAGACCATCGTACGATAAGTAGGAATGGAGTTGTTCTACGGATAACTGGAGGAATTCGGAGTGCTGAATCACCTGGGCAAATTCCCAGAGCGCAAGCTGCTTGGCTCGCAAATACAACTGCTCGATGGCCAGACTCTCAACCAGTGACATTATGCCCAGACAATTGGTAACGTTCAGGTGGTTTTGCAAGAAGTCAACGCAGGCTTCGCGAACCGTTTCAAAGAGTAGCATGTCTGAAGCGAGAAGAAGGTTGTTCACGTTTCTGCTTCTGATGTCGCACTTGCCATCCTTCGCGTACTCAATGAGCATTTTCACTGCGCAACTGTCCACATCCTTCAAAAAATCAGAAATGGATCACATAAGTTATTCACCATTCACATAACTGGGCCAGACATTTTCGGAAATCTGATATGCTTCATGTAGACATAATTCAGTTTGGT
>WWPM01023756.1:0-30371 GCA_023279145.1 Glomeris maerens
ATGCCGCTGTCGTAGGAGCCCTGGACCTTGCGAGTCGAGCGCCTCAAGCCGCCGAGGAGGTGATAGTTCTGTCGGACGAGGACCAACCGAGGGTGAACGGTCACGTGAACGGCTTCTGCGGCGGGGAATACGACGAAGACGACAAGACTTCGTACGAGGGCAACTGCGGCGCCAACGGAAACGGCAACGGCAACGGCAACGAAGAGATGCCGCCGTTGAGCGAACTGAAGGAACTGAGCGCCGACGAGGTGAAGAGCCGAGAGCGCACGATCCGCAGGCTGCAGGAGGCTCTGCGCAACGAGGAGATGAAGTTGGTGCTTTTGAAGAAGCTGCAGCAGAGCCATCAGATGAAGGAGAACGTGGCGGTGTCGGTGACTCCGCAGACCCCTAAGGTGCCGAACAGTAGCGGCGGCGGCGGCGGAGGGAATCACGCGGCCGGCGCGAGGGGCCTCGCGATGCCCTCGTCGCCCTCGCATCTCGCCAGAGGCAACTACGCGGCGAAGCAGCAACAGCAGCAGTCGCAGCATCAAGGCATGATGCCTCCGATGGTAAGCCGGGTCTGGAAAGTACATATTAAAAAAGACAACAGCGTTTCAAAGTTGATTTCTACGTTTTGGGGCAGGTTCGGTCGCACGGCATGCACGCTTCGCAACAGCCTCATTCGATGAGTGGACGGTCCTCGGGCTCCGGCGCTTTGCCGGCTAACGTGATGCTGCAGCAGAATATGAACAGACGGACACCGGTGACGACTCCTCCGAACGTGGTCATGGGATACCCGATTCAGTCGCAGGTTAGATTTACCGTATTTACTTCATTCGGTTGAGTCCAAACTAGTCGCTTATTAAAAGTTCTATCGATTACTGTCTACTACGTCGTTTTAACTCGGAAACGTTGTTTCAGGCGCAGTCAGGATCCGGGTCGACGTCTTCGTCACCTTCGTTGCAACAGGCCCAAGCCGCGGACCGCGGGGACGGTCAGACCCCCGCGCAGCGGCAAGCGGCCGCCAAGCTGGCGCTACGCAAGCAGCTGGAAAAGACCCTGCTGCAGATCCCGCCGCCGAAACCGCCGCCGCCGGAGATGCACTTCATCCCGAACCCGAGCAACGGCGAGTTCATCTACCTTGTCGGTCTGGAAACGATCGTGAACAACATAACGGAGGAGACGCCTCGCAAGGAAGAGCCGCCGAAGCCGTTCGAGTGCATCCAATGCGGCACGGATTTCACACCGGTCTGGAAGTGGAGCAACCCCAGCAAGGGCACGGTGACGTGCGAGCAGTGCGTCACGTCCAACATCAAGAAAGCGCTGAAAGCGGAGCACACGAACCGCCTGAAGACCGCGTTCGTGAAAGCGCTGCAGCAAGAACAAGAGATCGAACAAAGGATGTCGCAAGTGAGCTGCTCTCCGCCAGCGCCGGCGCAGTTGGCGGCGGCGAGCGCGATGCCGGCCTCCTCCTCCTCGTCCTCCTCGTTGTCGCAGGGTCAGCCGCAGCAAGTGCCGTGCGCTTCGTCGGCGATGACCGGCGCGTCGGCGTCGGGGTCGTTGCCGTCGGTGTCTTCGGCGATGCAGATGCCGAGGCACTCGGAACCGCCTTCGCGGCACCAATCTCACGCGGCCGTCGCGGCTGCCGCGGCCAATCTGACGGCTGCTCACCAACACATGATCAGATTGTCGCAGCATCAGCCGCTTCCCGCGCACATGCTCACTTCGCTCAACCCATTCCTCGCCCAGGCGTACCAGTACCAGCTGTTAGGCAAGTCGTCCGTCTCGAGCGCGGAGTTGCAGAGGCAGTACCTGTTGGACATGATACCGTCGCGGTCCATGCCCCAAGGCTCGATGAATTGGAAGACGTGACCCAGGGCGTACATGCTTCCGTCGTGGCTCAAGTGACCGGCGTCCGCACACCGGAGGCTTGCGCCTACTTGCCGGTTGGACGTGGGTCTTGGCGATGAAAAGGAAAAGGCCCATCCCATCCCATCCCATTCATCCATCCCCTGTTTCGGTAAAGGGCCTCGATCTGCTAGTAGTGTGGCTGGTGTTGTATTCGTATTGCGGTATTTTTGGCACTTCCTTAATTTTTTGTAATAGTCTGAAAGACAAATAGCAATTTTTTTGGATGGGTATTTTTGCGAGTTAAGTACCTGTGCGTGTGGTTGGTCGCATGGTGCCAATGGGCACTTGCCCTTAAAACCAATCTAAATAAATTCTAAAAGAGAAATTGCCGCAGAATTGAAGACTGCCGCAACACTATTGGCCGTGGCTCGAAATGGGGGAGAAGAAAACATTGACACGGATAAACCACTATGAAAGTGGCGAAAAAAAACGGTTGGAAATACAATGACCGCGAGATATTTGTGGGTTGAATTTTATAACGAATCATCGGGTGAAACTGAAAGTAATATTTGGTTCCCGCGTGAATATAGTTCACGCGAGATCTTGTTAGACCACTTGTATATCGTGGTGACTTCCTCCTTTACCTAGCGTGCTGCTCATTTTGTCCGAAACAGATGTCCACTGGCTGATTTTCTCGCAATTTAGTGACTTTTTTCCCCTCTTCTATTACGATACCAGTGGGCGCACGTTTCGGAAACTAATTCGGACGCAAAGGGACACGCGACGACAAACTACGTACCCAACGTCTCGTTGCGGGCGGAAATTTGGGTCTTATCTATTTTCAAGTTGTATTCATCATTCATCATTCAACGGCGCGAGGTCCCTTTTCCGCGACATATGCTCCAAATTCACAAAGTCTCATTTTTAAACTTCAACGGGCTTTCTTAAATCTTTTACTTGGCTTCTGGCAAAAAATTCCGATCACGGTTGTTGTACTTTCGGCACGCACAACATTTCGTGACTTGGATTTTTGCGCACCGGAATGTGTTGGTTTGATGTAGAAAGATGCGGAAAAGCACAGAGTTTTTGCACACGGGTTAATGTAAGTAATGTTCCGAGGCAAAAATATTTGGAAAACGAGGGAATATATGCAAAGTGACGCGTCCGGTTAATAAATGTTCCGCAGTACGGATATGACGTTTATATTGACAAATATTACTATGACGATTGAAATACAGAGGAGAATAAAAGAAATTGAGATGGTGGTTAAAAGCAAATTTTAATTGAATTCCTGATTTAATGCTTCTCAGTTGGGTACGCATTTTCCATCGTTAACTAATATTTATTTATTTGTTCTGGTCTTCGTTCACACAGTTTCGAAAGCGGATGAGACGCGGGAATTCCTACGACTGCACCTGAAATTCATCTGGTAAATATAATTTCAATTTCAGTTCAGAAATAATGACAAAACCTTGTTTACAGCAACATCATTAAAGAGAACTAACATTTTTAATTAGTCGTTTTCTATCTGAAAATTGCCACACTGGAAAAAAAACAACTCATTCTTAGCACATGCACGATTACGTACTTCTGTAAACGTTGGAAACAAATGTACATAACACAAGTGGTATACTGTATTCATAACGAATCTTTTGATTTGAACAGTAGTACGCGGTGAGAAAATTACTACGAGATACAGCATTAAAAGTGATCAAAACACGGAGCGGATCAGCGATATGAAGGAGCTTTTGACGAAAATTCGGTAATCTTTTTATTTATCCCCATCTTGACTAGTGTTATAGCTACTGGAGCCATGTTTATAAATGCGAGGTCCACACCCCTATTTTAGAAAAAAACAAACAAACTGCGAATGCAATTGGGTTACATTTATGAGGAATGCACAGGTTTTCCTTATAATTACCACATGATATAGAAAGAAAGGCAGCGGTGAAACTGCATAACATCTTTGCAAGCGTTTGTTTGGTACGATCGCGAGCGAGTTAAAACCGTTAACACTGGGTACGTATTGCACCTTTTGTAAATGTGATGCGAAAAAATGGGATAGAAATATCTCGTAGAAGATAACGCAATTCATCATCAACATATTGTCTGTTGGGCACATTTGAGCTTTTCATCTCACCGGCGTATAAATCGGCAACCGTAATTTCGGAATAGACGCGGTTTTTTCATGTGCTACAGTGAGTTGCCAGTCGCTGAAAGGCTGGTCCCAAGATTATAACAGTTCTGTAAGCTGTTCCGATAAGACTTTTTTTAGTCGACTCCCCCGAAAGTAGAAGTGTCTGCGCCATCGATGGCAGTGACGAGTTTCTCCCGTAGTTCTTGATAACTTTCGTAAGGTGGAAGGTCCACGCGGTTAAAGCTAGAAACCAAACAAAATACCATATAATCTGTTATTTAGAAGTTCAGAGTTCTGCTAATAACTTTGAAATGAGCAGTTGGTTATGTCAAAATACTAGTAATTAGGGAGATAAAGTAGGATGTAAACGTCAACGTGACTAAAATGAAAGACGTAGGCAGTGATGTCCTACTTGTTCTCTCTAATGACAGCAGTGTCTTATCACTTAACGATGAAACGTCATTAAATTTAGCCACGTTTCTAGTAACACTATTTGGTAAATTTAACCCAATGCATATAAATATATAATAATGCAGGCTTTAAGGGAATTATTAAGGCACGTAGGGAACTGAGGTATATTTTTGTAAGAATCACCTGTGTTTTCTACTTGAAAACTGCAGTTTTTATTCAAAAAATGTCAGTTTTCGATGAAATAGCTGCAGTTTGTACCATAAAATGGGGCAATTTGACAAAATGCAGTTATTTAAACTGCAGTAAATTTTTGTAAGGGGTAAATCGCAGTAATAAGAATTGCACTGTAGCAACTTACCATGTATGTGCCCTGGGGAAATTGTTTGACGTTCCCCACTTTTCGATGGTGAACGGTTGCGGCCCATTGCTACCGTATAGCTCCTTGAATCCGTTCATTGGCACTCGCGATGTCCCGGTTACAAACTGCAGTAGCCTAGCTCTCATCTCATTGTCAAAAGCCAACACGACCTGAACATGAGAAGAATTAGAATTAGATCTATACACAACTGGGTTTTGTGGTTTCTTAAAAATAAAATACTTACTCGCCAGAACCACTGAATTACTATGTGATTTGCATGATAGTCTCCTTTATACACCGTGTTTAATTTCCAATCTTTGACATCGATCATTCCTATTCCTCCTATCAAAAGCTGCAAAACAAGTGAAATATGTTGGCAAGAAAGCTTCATTAAATTCCATATGAATATATAGATGCCTCAAGCTCGTGTTCATCGAAGATTTTGATAAGATTGAGTTGTATAATGTTGTCGAATCCTTCCAGGAAAGCGTTCATTTGGGGCAGTATTCTCGATACAAATCTTTCTTGAATTACTAAACTGAATGGGAAGGGGGAGATAAGGGTGTTAGCATCAATTTAAGGGTTTGTTAAAAGTATAACTAAAACCCCAATACTTGATGTATTCTGTCTTATTTTCTTGCGTAACTGGGATTTCAGCTCCACCGGGTTTTAACTCTCGCTGCTTCATCTATTGTGTAAGGGGAAAAAAACAAGGGCCAAAAGCTTGTACTTTATTTTGAAAATTACATTCTGAGGATGGCAGCATTCGATTTCACTTTGTAACAAACTTACCACTCCGAAATTGTCCTCGTCCACGCTGAACCGCAGCTCTAGCTCCGCAGGATCATTCTCCATGATCCATTTGAGTGAATTGTAGTACTCCGAATCCTAAATTGACAAGTTTGGGCATTGGCAGACTGACAAGCGACAATCTAGACAAGAATAAACTTACCACAGACTCCATATCATTTAAACTAATTGGTTTCTTTAGCATCATTTTATAAAACGGCCGGATAAAAAATGCTGTAACGGAGCCGAAAACAATATAGTTGGATGCAAACTCGCATGCAAACTGCAGAACATTTCACAAAATTACCGTCTAGCAGCTTGCCATGATAAATTGCCATACCAACAACCCTCCCTATGAAATGGTAATACTTAAGGTGGTCTTCATTGCACATGCCAGAAAATGGGTTGATCTGAAGCGTGTAGGTGTCACTGAAATACCAGATTCCCGTCTCAAACGCAAATGACAATTGAAGTAGCACTTGAAAATCCTTTAGCAGGACTTACGTTGCGGAATACTCGAAGAGTCCGTAGTACGGATTGAACATTTCCCTCGATAACAGGAAGAACCATTCGCGCGAGAGACCGCCGTAATCGAGACCCGTCTCTCCCTCGAATTCGATCCAAAGCTTAGTCTTCAGTATATCCACACGTGGAACCATGGAAATGATACGATACGAGTCCTCCAAAATGTTATTCCTTCGCACTTTTATCTCGAATTTATTTGCTACATTTGCCTAAATGATTGCACAAAATGATAACATTCTATTAGATTGCGGCAAGAAATGAATCAAAATCTTAAACTATGAATGAAAAGTTCCAATCGATGCTAAATTGATTGTACTTACTGGTTTCTTCAGTTGCGATTTAAGATACTCGTACTTTCTTTTGTAGTCTCTTGAATAAGGGACGGCCTAACGATGCAGAAAAACTGATGTTTAGCATTTTTGTACATTGTAACATTCAAAGTTGTCTTTAGTCTTACAGGTCCGGCTATCGAGGGAATAGAAAGACGCGGGTCCTCCCATTGCGTTATCCTTGTATCTGAAAAAAAGGTACAATTGTTACGCAAACCTAAAACAAACATCTTTGTAGAACAGAACTTGAAATGAATTACTGTGATCAATGAAAAATATCCTTCCATCAGTATGAACTCGTTCTTCCCATCCTTCCTGAAATTTCTCAATTTATATTACCTTCCACAAAAAGATCACTTAAAGGTGAACTGTCATAGTATTTCTTAATCTCGTAATATTTTCCACAACTTTATCAGCACATATACCAAGACCAAAATAGTATAAAACACTTCATAACTTTTGTTACATAGCCTTGTCAGTTCACCTTTTATTTGAATACTGAATTTATACCGGCAGAGCACCAAGTTCATCTTCCTGTTGCCGCCGATTTGGTAAGCTATTTTGATTGGGCAACGGACTGGGCCGATTGTTGCGAGGATCAACCTAGAAATGCATGCAGCAAACACATGTAATATTTTACTTTTCTTTCTTACTTTATCCCAATACAAATTACCCATGTTGTTGTTTTTGTTTTGTGATCGATGAAGAAGATGCGTCCATTCGGGGCTACTTGCAACGTCCATCCTGCCGGCAGACCTTCCGTATTTAGTTGGGTTGTTGTCAAATCTCCCGGCTGGTACATAGTTAAACCATATACTTTTTTAAAAAAAAAAATCAAGCTCTTCAAGAATTAAACAGAGTTTTTACTTCAGTGTTCGTTGTAGAACCCCGCCTGGAATCCGGTGGGCTCGGTCCTTGACTCTGGGTACCTGCGCTGGGCTACAAAGTGAACACGGTCCATCAAAACCAGTGCCATCGCAAACCTCCTTAAATATACGGTTGTTCGTACCGTGCTTCTGGAGACTTGGTTCCATTCCGAAGCGGTCGTACTGTTTTCGTCAACGCTGATGTGAAACCTGCGCCGGAATTCCTGAGCTACGTTCTCGAAACTCCGCTGCTGGGCATCGGCTTCCGTCGGTGTGGTTCTGGTAATTACAAATTTGTAATGCATATACATAAGGTCCGGGTCCCCGTTTCAGCAGGGTCCTTTTTGAGTTTTTGGTTACCCGGTAGGTCTGTCCCACTGAGTGGTCCTCGCGATGTGGTTAACGTAATATGTGCGGCCGTTTGCGTCTTGCCGTTCCTCCCAACCTGGTGGTAATTGACTCGCTGATTGGCCGTTAGTTGGCAAGAAAATTGGGTTCACCGCAGATTCCTCTTGCGCTTGCATGTTTTCAATATCTAGAACCTCCCATCCCGGCTTTATAAAATAAGAACAAGAAAATCATATTTTATTAGCCGTTTTTTTGTGTGTTGTTTCTGCAAACAGAACAATAAGTTTGCAATGCAAAATCATTTAAAGGAGGATGATGGAACAGACTCTTCCCTACATTGTTCCGGGAAGACAAGGTCGTAATAATGTCCTTGTAAAGAAATCCGCTTCATCACTTTCCATTAATAATTGTGTATTTGTCGATCTTATAAGTGTTATGCGAGAAAACATTTGCTAACCTAACCAAATCCCAGATTTCAAAAATCATATTGCTATAATTAGTTACTGGAAAAATTCAATCTGCATTATCATTAACTGCTTCGAAAGGTCAGATTAATTATAATCAGACTTTGGTCAGCATCCAAAAGTTCAGCGTTTAGTAATATACGATACGCGTTTCTTTAATCTGCATCTCATGACAAAAAATACACAATTTCATCGGAAGTTCTTCAGCATAATAATTTAAGTAGTATTTTCAAATCTAACTTCCTGAAATAACTCAAAACAATCGCAGATTAACATCTGCAATGAAATTCATCCTTGACAACCAATTACCAAGGTTATTTCAATAGCGTATTGTGCTACATGGGAATGTCACTGTCTCAACCAATCGGCGTTCACCGACTGGCAACTTCGAAAAATGACACATTAGTACCAGGATATTTTTTGTTGCAAATGTGTACGCACGGTGGCATTAAATAGCATTAATTCAGGGAAGAAGTCAACTTTCTTCCTGGTTTGAATGCAGTGTTTCTGTTTTACCTCGTTATCCATATGATCTGCACCCAATTCCTCGTTCAAGTTTTCGCTCGGCATGTACGCGTGGTAGAGTTGAAGGTGGCCCCGAACCCTTGACCGAGCACTGCAAGGCAAAGTTACCATTAGGTCCGTTTCAATGGACACTACAGTAATTGTTCTCTCGCCTTCTCGGACGGAGAATGTAATATTTGTGAGGGATGACCCTTCCTTCTTGCTCTACGGCCAAATTATGCAGAGGCAATTCCACCATGCCCAGGAAATCATCCCTTGTCTTTGTAAAGACAAAAACCACATTTTATGCACACTAACTTATAACTTTACCTTATAGTTGTAGGCAACACTGAAAACAAACAATACTTACAACTCGGTTTTCATCAAACACTTCTAGGACTAGTTTGTGCTCATTGGGTTTAACCTGGAAAACAATAAATTAACTTCTCAAAAAAGTACCAAAGTATCTTTAACTATTGCGGTGTTATAAAATTTTATTTCCGTGTTTAAGTAATCAATTTTTAATGAAATACTTTTCTTTTACTTACAGCCGCAGATTTGAAACTTTGAAACAAAATAATTTGTAAAAGATTTGTTTCGGTTTTATTACAGATTGTAATTATCTGTTGACAATGAGAGAAATAATGGATTCTTTTGCTCACTTGAAACACGTATTCCTCTTCCCATTTTGGATTCAGAGTCTGGGATAATAGTAACGAAGAAAAACAAGTTAAGAAGTCATATATTATTTTCTTAAACTATGTGCTTATTAATACCTTCTTTTTCGTCTTTGTGTCTATAGTGTCGATCACCTCGTCATTGTGTATTGACATCAGATTGATCCGGACATATGGATCACTGAGAGCAGAAATACAAATTGCTGGCTATCAATTACTGTATGTAAGTACAATATACATGCATGTACTTATTGTATATATTAAAAATTTTAAAATGTTAGCTTGACTGCATGTAATGCCATTGTTTTAGGATTTGTTCATGAGATCAAAGTTTCAAAGTACAGTTCTTCAGGTAACAAAACAGGATGTACCTAATGAGCTATAAATGAATATATGGGAATTTAAAATCACGTTTTTAGTATGCAAATAGATGTTGTTGTTTTCAAATAATGAATCTAGTACAGATTGGTTTTAAATTCATATTAAAATAAGAATCTAAATAAATGAAACGATAGTTTAAACTGAAAGTGCGTAGAAATTATACAAAATGTACATGTTGATTGACAAACATGAATACAATTTATTAAAATGCACGCAATTTTAGAAATTGGACAGTTTCCAAACAAGAAAATTTATTTAAGCGTACAATTAAATTGTCATTATCGGTCACAGATAGTTATTTCCTGGAAATTTCAAACAAATAACCGATATTGACCAGAGCTTTTTTTAATAATTTATTTCCTATTATAAACTTTGCAAAAAAGATTTTGTTACCTGTCAATCTAAAATAGGTCGTTATTTTTTTATTGCGTAAGTTCAGACAGCTGTCTATCGCAGTTATCAACACAGATAATATTTTTAATAACTAAGAAGTTGTGATATCGGTTTTCATAAAACTGTATTTTTGTCTCCATGAAAAATGCAGAAATATCCAAATTGTGGCGGCTTTGGCCAGTCAACGGAACATGACTATGACGTCACCGCAATTATGTTTAGTGCAGACGAAACAAATACATGTCCGTGTTGAATTTGCAAAGTACACTAAATGCGAATTTGAATAAACCTGGCTCCGAAAATGTCTTTCTTGGCCAAATTGTGACCACCGACCACCTTAAGCCGCAGCAGATGCGTTCTTTCAGTCTGTAAAAGTAATAAATAACGTGCCTAAAAACAAGAGCGATGATAACAGAAATCTACAGGCGAGTGTTTATTTCCAGCAATTTAATCAGAGAGTAAACGTGACATTTATTTTACGGCGTAAAAAGCAGGGAGTGTCACTTGCGTGCAACTTTCTTGCAAACATTTCGCATTGCGTGCAATGTTTTGTCATATGATCAATTGGAAAAGCACGCAACAGCGGTAGAAACATTGCGCGCCTGCAATATAAATGCAAGAAAGTTGCGAAAGTAGGGTTCGTTTTTTTACTTTCCAGGTAAATAAACTGCCTGAGATGAATCTAAAGAAAATATTGAGTCCTACCTGAGGTTCACCATTTTTCTGTCGAGGTCTGTACCCGAGGATGCGTTGGTTAGCCATACGCAACTCGATTTTGTAATTTAAAAACCTGTTTGTTTCTTGAGCGACTTGACGACCACACAGGTCAGTGTCGCACGGTTGACCAAGAATGGTCGCACGGCGATGACACTGAATTAATCCTTCTTCTATCGTAAAATACCCAGGCCACTCCTGTAGCCAATACCGATTATGAACCTGGTGTTAAAAATTGCATCTACGCTGGTGACGAGCTAGCGAGACAGAGCGAATTACTGCATGGGGAAAATTGGTGAAATCCGCAACACGGTCAATTTCTTGCATGGAATGTACCAAGGTTCACATTGCACCGCAATATTTACGTCATCCTATAGACCCTGCCCCCTACGTTAGAGAGCAAAAGGAGTGGCTATTATGGTGCATCGCGGTAATTGGCTCTCTATCCTGGTCAACCCCGCCCATGACGAGCGATTAAAGGCGTGTTAAGCTTTCGGTGTACGCCCACTCGCGAGTTCCCAGTTAGTTAGTGGGCGGAAGTTAAATAGCTGGGCGGTGCAAAAGTAGGCCACCATTTTGCAAACCGCTAAATAAAAACACTTTCCGAGTTGTATTTCAAAGAATAACAAATCGTATCTACATTTTCATGAGATCAACCAAGGATTAATCGGAGTATACATCTGCGTGTCTAAAAGGATCCTCATCTGATCCTAATTCGGCGATCCGCAATTGTTATTAGTCGGCGCTCGTGCTAGTGGCTTTCCTCCAAATTCTAGTCAAATGCCAGCAGGTCATCTACGGTACGGCAGTGGAGTTTTTTTGGGGTGAAGTGGGACGGGTGTTTGTGTGCAATCTGCGTTTCACACACTCTACTTTCATGT
This sequence comes from Glomeris maerens, assembly GCA_023279145.1. Lineage (NCBI taxonomy): Eukaryota > Metazoa > Arthropoda > Diplopoda > Glomerida > Glomeridae > Glomeris > Glomeris maerens. The sequence continues at coordinate 11,608 of WWPM01023756.1, forward strand.
GGTTGCCATTGGAAGTCGGTCGCTGCATGATGCCGGTAATTTGGCGAATTAACTGTTCGTTTTTCGCTTTCGCCCTTTCATTTTGAGGATATACATATAGAAGAAAAACCACGAAGAAAGTGCGCCACCGTTTTACGACCCTGAACGAAGAAAACGGCGAACCAAGTAAGTTTTGTTCGATCGATCGATCATTTCCCTCATCTGTGCAAACACAATTCTCGCAGATATCGTTGTTAATTTTAAATGGACTTCATTGCGGAAATGTAGCGAAAATCACGGCGTTTCCAGGGCGGAAATAATTTCCAGTTGGAGTTTTTGGTGTGTTCAGATGTATGGTGCATGCTATGCATGATGTTGATGATAAATGATGAGCAACACCCTCTGGAAATGGCAGGATGTTGACTTCCACGCCCTTCTAATTACATGTACTGAGGTCACCAGAGGTTACATCCCAATCGTGTAACCAAATATTCGGGTATTTAGCTAAAATACGGTTTAATTGAATCATCATCCGGGTTCTAACTGGAATCCTTATAGTGTTGGCCAACGTTGACCAAATGTTGCTCAGGACAACAGCTTCTTCATTTTTCCTCATATTATTACAAAAACACCAACCACTAATTAATTCGACGTGCAATTTCCTGGTTTTGGAAGTCCTTAGGAAATTAATTACCTCATATCGACGAATTTTTATATTTATATCCTTGTTTTTAGTAATGTTCAATTTTGCGTCACTAATTTGTATTTAAAGGAATTAGCCAATATGTTGTCATTTATATATTTAGTTTTATGCGGATTTGCTACTACTATTTAATTTTGATACATTACGAACTTCTAGGCCTACTTTTGCCTGAATTGAATTGAATTTCTTGTGAAAACTTTGTTATTTAAAATCGCACTGTCATGATTTCTTTATCTGTTTGAAATTCAAGTGAGAAAAATTGAACGAGCACATTCAGGGAATCGAGAGCAATATTTTTCTTTAAATTCCCATTTTTATCAGTGACTACAGTTTATTGTTAATGTTTATCGAAAAAGTTGTAAATACTGTGAGGTCAATTGAAATGTAAATAATAGTTGATAAATATTGAGGCAACCGTCCATTTTATCTTGTTGATTTTGTCACATGATAATGCTTACAAAGTACCTTTAACCGTACTTAGCCTTTCTGTGTATTTTTGTTTAAATGCCTCGAAATAGAAGAAAATATTATTTAGACAATACAATAAATATGACAGTTTCATAGTTATTCAACGTTTTGCTTGATAAACATTGCAAAAGTAATAAATGACATTAGAAAATGCAGTTATTGGCCACCTAAATTATCTTTCGAAACGCAATTTGTAAATAAAAGCGAAGGACAAAGTATATAAGCTTATCATTTTGCTGGACAATAATTGTGCATGACAAACTTGATCTAGTTTATATTATTTTTTTGAAATATAATACTGGAAGTTGAAGTATACTTAGTAAAAATGTGCATATAATGTGGAAAAATACCCCAAGTGCCCAATGTAAGTGTTTACCTAGTAAATTTTAGTGACATTCATATAACATTTATTATAAACAAAACGCTGAATTTGAAAGGGATACTAAATAGTTTCCAAAGTTGTTCAAAGATTATTAATGGCCAATAACTGTCTATCATTATAGTTGATATTTTATTTGGCAAGACTATTTTTTAAACATTATAACTGGTTTCAATGTAAATATAGCAGTAATAATATTTAACGGTCAGGATATATAAGTGGTCAATTGGCTATACTCGCATTGCACAGATCACCAATAACTTTATTAACCTAAAATTGATGTATAGGAGTGTGAAGTTTATTTTTCTTTTGTATAGCAATGAATATGAAAGCTTGACTATATATTTTGGCACAGATTTTTCCCCTCTGTTCCTGGTGCGAAAAAGGTGCACTGTATCAGATACAGTACATGTTGCAGAGAAAATAAATAGGTGACACAAATTCACCTGCTTTTTCTATATACTACGTACACTCTATATGGAGTGTAGAAGTTAATTAACGAAAATTGAAGGAGATAGTTGTATATTTTGGGGAATTGCAACACAAACTTTGAGCATGCAGTTATTTTTCCAGCTCACAGTACAAATTCCATTGAACTCATATGCACTTGATGTTTTACTATATGTTTGCTTCATCATCTTTTTCACACTTTCAATAGTCGTCAACAACATCATTATCACAGTATCTGTTGGCATTGTGCAAAAAAACCTCTTTTCAGACACTAATTTATCGAGCAATTACAAATTAAGTCTCGAATTTTGGTATAGTCTATACTTATATTTACTGTATATAGTGTAAGGTTTCAAGTAAATGAAATGTTTATTAATGTAAGCTCATATGTAATTAGATAGAAGAAATTTATGGGCAGTTTATTTTGAATTTGTTGGTGCAAATGTTTGAAGTTGTGGAAGGAGGGAAAAATGGCGGCTTTCCAAGGCTAATCACAGCAATGAGTTAACTTGTTAGGAACGCCAAACAATCCAAGGACAATGCATGAAACTCTAGTATACATGCAACAATTTCTTATTTTCATTATTTCTCGTACAACAAGTGCATTGAGATGGATATACATATACGTATTTGAAAGCAGGAAACGCAAGGACACGAGTTGTTATTTGGCCAAATTAACAGCTGCTTTTTATTAACAAATTTCCTATGAAGTATATTTCCATTTTTTGTTTCCTATAAAGTTGTTGCAATTATAAATTATTAAAGTTTATTATGAAGTGGTGGGAATGAAAATAAATAATTTAATATGTGTGTTGTATTTAATGTTCAATTTTTGACAAATCCAACTACTTTTGCAGTTGTTAAAAGTTGTTGAGTAATAACTGTAACTCTAATAGGGACAATTAAAGGTAAGTTGGCTTAAAATGTTAACAATGCGATATTTTAGTTTGTTTTTTTTGCAAAGCATGAAAGTTAATCACTTGTATGTTAAATAAAACCTTGTATTTTTTGCCTGTATTTCATTTTGAGAACAACTACGCAGTGTGGCATGAGTTTTCTCAAGCCGGTTGGATCGACAGTGTTTGATTTTTTTTTTCCCTCCTCCCGTTTCTGGTGCCATGTTTTAAGTTTAAGAAAGTTGAAACTGCGTCCCCGAAAAGGGAAATTAGCTCAAGTGGGAGCGGATTTCTGATAGCAGGGTCATGCAGAGAAAAAGTTAGTGAATATTTCAAAAAATGACAAACTGAGGCCAAAGCTCTTATAGTATATGTAGTGTTTGAGAAAAGTTTCTAAAAGTTCCGCTCTTTGCTTGTGTTTCGTGTCTTGTGTCTGGCCAAGTGAACCAAAACCTTGTTTCTTTATTACTTTTTTTTTTTGCCCCCTTCTTACTTCACAGGATCAATTTATAAACCATTTAGATCGAATGTAACAAAAATAACAAATAGGCCTATTACTAATTTTAAGTGCGTTCATTATGAGTGTGTGAGGATATAGATATTCAGGAAATGGTTATTATATATAGAGTCGATTTGTGCCAATAATTTTGTAGTGCATTGTTGTCGGTGACAAATACAGGGTGCAACAACCTCATCTTGTTCAATTGAAAGAGTTCTGCATGTTGCACTGATTTTTGTATTATTTTTTTTCAAACGGGGAAATAATACGAATTAATCGCTTTGAAATTGTTTAGGAGATAACATAGAAATATAAATTAGCTCAATATTTCTTACATTTACATTGATTGTTGTTTGCAAATGTAAAATTATACATTTCCAAATTATTCTGAGTGTTTGAAGAAGCTGTTAAATGTTTATAAAGGTAAAATAATTAAACTGTGATTATATGTAGTATATATAACTTCATAATCTGTGGATTGTAATACAATGTCAATGCTGACAAGTTTTTACAAGGCCATTATATAAATATTAATCCATGTGCACACATTTATATTGTTATTGGATCTGTGTTTAGTGCAACAGTGAAAGAGAAAGTCGAAAATAGCTTTTTATGGCACCATAAATCAGTGTTCCCCCCGTCGGTTTATATGTGGGGGCCTGCAATATCTGTAATTCAAATAGATTTTGTTGAATGGATTCCCTGTAAATTGGTATAGGCTTATATAGTATAGGCCAAGTTTCGCAGTGAAAATGTCAAATCATGTTTGAAGTAAGCAATGTACCGGTTTATTAATCCACAAAACAGTTTTGTACATAAAATGCAGCAATAAAATATGTGGACTGTGTAAATGTATGAACTATACAGTATATTAAAAGATAAAATAGGAAATCTGCATACAGCTATTTCTGGGTATAATGTTGTGCAACTTGTCATATGCTAATTCCAGGGATAATTATAATCTCGGGATTTTATGGCCGGTTTATTGAACAAAATCTTTATTGGGAATTTCCGAATTTAGAAATACAATCAATTTGATGAAATTGAATAGTGTTTCTCAGATTTTGAAAGCATAATTTGGGATCTTGGACATTTACATTAATCTATATATTTATAATAAAGGAATTAAATATGTATTTGAAACAGGCTTCAATGTTTTGATTAAATATGAATTAATGCAGAATCATTCCCTTGCTTTTTAATGATATGCCATACAGTGGAAGAATGAGTCATGACTTAATTGGAATTTTGGGTGAAAATTTATCCTTGAAAGAAAAGTTGCACTGGAAATTTCAAAATAAACTGTCTGGAAATTAAATGCAACTTTTTTTTCGAGGCTACATATTGTTTTTATAAAATTGCAATGAACCGGATGAGACAAAGTTTCTTTTCCTCCTAAAACTGATAGTATCAAATGTTTCTAGTCCTATAAAACCTGTATTATTCTTTCAGAAAAACTTGTTATTGAAATGTAAGACATATTTCAAGATAGTAGGTGTATGTATGAAATGATAAATTACCTAATTTAGTAGTTTAAAAATATTTGAACAATCAAGGTTTCACTATAGTTATACAGACAAAATGTGAAGTGTAGATTAATTGAAACAATCTCTTAAGCATCATTCTGAATAACTCTGAACCAAATGTGACCAAAATAAAACTCTTAATTTACACAGTTGTCATTTTATGTACATAATTTGGGGTTATTGCAACTTTGATTGCGAAACAACTATAGTTTTGAAGTATATTATTAAATGTGTCTTACATTCTCCATCTTTCAAGAGAGAACTATCTTTAATTCTTGACAAAACCATTAGTTTGAAAGTGAAAGCCGGATTATTATAATCACTAAAACATGATTATAAGTTTGAATGCGCAGGACGGCAAATGCAGGTTTCAAAAATTAAATTTCTACAATTGCTGAACAGTTGTTTAGGTCAACATTCAATCTAGATGATAGTTATTATAGAAATGTTTTAATAGGTCAAATTATGTTCAAACTACAAAAATGTTTTGCTTGTATGCTGAATTTTGACAGGTTTTGCATTAATTTATTTGGAATTATTGAAGTGAGTTTGGAAATATTAAACTGTGTTTGGGATTAAACTGAAATTGGAATTACATATTGAACTGCATGTAGTTGAACTAACTACATTTGAAATTATTGAACTGTATGTAATTGAACGAACTACATTGAAATTATTGAACTAAAATTGTAATTATATTGAATTGAAATTGTAATTTTTGAACTAAAATTGTAATTATTGAACTGAAATTGTAATTATTGAAGTGAATTTGGAGATATTGAAGTGAATTTGAAAATATTGAAGTGAATTTGGAAATATTAAGCTGTGTTTGGAATTAAACTGCAATTGGAATTATTGAAGAACTGAATTTGGAATTACTGAACTGTATGTAATTGTACTAACTATATTTGAAATTATTGAACTGAAATTGTAATTATTAAAGTGAATTTGGAGATATTGATCTGAATTTGCTACGATGTAACTGTTTGGAATTTTAACTGAATTGTGAATTATGGAAGTGAATTTGCAAGTATATTGAACGGAATTTTGAATTACTGAACTGAATTTGCGATTTTTGGTTCTGTCCGCAAAGGTGTTGAAGCGAGATGCCGACCACCACCACCGGCTGCGGACCGTGCAACCGTGAGGCCTGTAACCGCGGCCACCATGGATGCTGATCGTAGCCGGCAAGTGCTGCAGGTATTTGTTGGGGCACTTAGCTCCCAGTACGAAGCCCTAAACATCGAAGCCAGCAAACTGACCACTGCCGAAGACATAGTAACGTGTATCTGCGACCGTCTCAAGCTGAAATCGGCCGAACGCTACGAACTGGCCGAAGTGGTCGGCGAGTCCGATGGCCAGGACTGTAAGGAAAGGAGGTTAGGGTGCCAGGAGAAACCTGTGGCCGTTAAGCTACTATGGCCCAGGTATCTTCCAACGGCCACCTTCCAAGGACCGGAATACCGGTTCTGCCTGCGCGAGAAGTTGACCGACGACGCGCAAGGTCCCAACGCGTTCCCCGATGCGGATGGGCCAGATTCGAGGATCATCAGAGATTACTTCCTCCGATTCCTCTACCAACCCAGAGACAAGGAGTACCCCGACCTTTGCCAGCTACCCGATCTGAACGAAGTGTCTTTACTGGACAATCTCCGGTGCCGCTTCGACAACGGTCACATCTACACTTACGTCGGCACGATCCTCATAGCTGTCAACCCTTTCAAGTTCTACCCCATCTACAACCCAAAGTACGTGCAGCTTTACCAGAAAAGATGGCTGGGAGAGTTGCCACCTCACATCTTCGCGATCGCCAACGCGGCTTACGACACGATGCTGAAGGAGCGCAAGAACCGCTGCATAGTCATCTCGGGGGAAAGTGGGTCCGGCAAGACCGAGAGCACCAATCTTCTGCTGCACCACCTGACGGCCCTTAGCCAGAAAGGGGCTTACGGTAGCGGAGTGGAACAGACTATCCTGAGTGCAGGACCCGTGCTGGAAGTAAGTCTCGAGGAACCATTATGATGAAATTGTTATTCGCATTGCCCATTATGATCGCTACCGGTTGGTACCATATATTATTGGAATAATGAGAATAATATTCAAAGCACACAGAACAAGGATTCATTTATAGAAGTCACACGAGCTTTCCTGAAGACATCATCTTGGAGTTGTCGATTTACTCTGACATACTGTTAGAACAATACATTTATTATTTCCTTAACATTAGAAAACAACTTATTTAGTACCTATTCTTTTGGTCCATCTTTGGCTATAATTACTGCTGGAATTCTGTGAGATATTGATGTCGGCGGATATGAGTTTTCAGCACTCCACTGGTGTTATGTATTATTTATAATATCAGTCCAATCGGCTTTTAGTTTTGCCTTTATTTCTCCAATCTTTTGATCTTTTCATGAACGCCCACAAATCTTCAATGGGACTTATGGTTCAATTAATAGAGAGAATCATGAACTATTGTAGAACCTCTTGGTAGGTTGAAATTTCACAGACAATGAAATGCTTTCTCCATATTATGAGTCCCTATAGTCACCAAACATCAAGCAAAATTTGGATTTTTCAGTAAAAATTCTCCCAATATTCAGCTGTCAAATATCCTCTTTCCTTGCACAGTACATTTAGAGACATCTGTTCAATGTTGTCTCCACATTTTTTGGAAAAACCCTTGACGTCTTATAAATCAATTTTCCGACAATTTTACGCAGTTGCCCATCTTCTCTAGGTGTTGTAACTGGAAGTCGACCACCATTAAAATGTTTTCTTGCTCTAATTTTCATACTGTTTCAGCACTTCGCAAACAGCTGACTGCACATTCAACAATTTCAGCGATTTGTTGTTGGTTTTTTATATTAATTATTATTGTTTTTTGGTCTCAATTGACAAGTCAGCTTTGGTGCCAATTCTTTCAGAAAAAGAAGTCTGGACATGTGTGCAGCAGCACCACATCTGTTGTCCCAAATTGCCAAAAAATTACTTATATAGAATAAGCAAGTCAACAAAGCAAATTATGAATCTTGCTTTTCGCTTTATTCCAATTTCATTATTCCAATATTTTGTCTTCAGGAAAACTCACAACTTCTAATGAAAATATTGTGTTACTAGAAGTGTTATCCATGGAATGAATCCTTGTTCTGTTTGGTTTTATCCCTTGCAATTTGGTTCTACAATTTAACGTTAAAAGCAGTGGTACATAACCTAGCATGGTATTTATTTTGATGATACTGCTTTTGACATTTCCCTATCTTATTGAAATTTGTTTAATATACTGATTAAATTCCTGTTTGGCAATAGTTTTGATATATTTTGTGCAACTGATGTTGACATCTACCTGTGTTTGTCTGTGGCTTGGTAAAGATATCAAGGTGATGTGAGGTTTCCTCATTCATGACCGAAAAGCAAACTGCGAAAAGCAAATATTACTATCCCAGAACAGATCTGAATAACTAAAAGATTTTTGTATTACATTAGCGATATCACATTATTAGATACACTTTTTGGTAATTGAAAAGAAACCCCACAACTATTTTACATGCCTTTCAGTCCAACATTTTCTAAGCAGTATTATGGATGTTAGTTAACAACAATGGCAGTTTGTCTATTTTTTGAAGCTATAAATAGCTTATTAATTAGTTTTCCTGTTCAATTTATTATCCATGGATCACGAAATTTTGCTTTTGCACGCTTCAGTCACCGTGTCAATGAAATTTCCTTGTTATGATGTTATTTTCGTTGATAAGTATCTAAGATAAACTGCACCTTTTATGTTATATGTAACCGTAAAACTGTGACTAAGCCATGTAATCACTATTTGTCAATAAGCCGTGATAATATTTTCAATACGGTTATTATTATTTTAGTTTTAAATAAACCTGATTGCAACCAATTACCATTTTAGGTTCTCTTAATACGGTAATGCTTTCCTAACTTTCTGAAAGGTAAAAGGGCACTTTACGTTACTTTGGTGCGCAAGAAAATTTTGGCTGTTTTCCTCGCTTTCCTATTTTAAACCACGGAGCTGGTGATCATAAATTTTTTACTTTGGACACACTGCCAAATCCTAAATATGTTTGCGTATAAATTTTTTATCTGCTTTTTAAAGTTGCCGTAAAATGCAATTTTCGGTTTTACCTACCATGCCTCGGTTATGTATATACAGTATAATGTTACACGTGTTTTAGTTTATTCCTGCACTGATTTCATATTGTTTTGCATTTGCTGTGCAGGCATTTGGCAACGCAAAAACAGCACACAATAACAATTCGAGCAGATTTGGCAAATTCATCCAGGTGAATTACAGAGAAAATGGGATGGTGCATGGGTGAGTGTCAGTCAGCATCATATTTTTCTCATATCTGATTAGAAAAAACTGCTGTCACATGTTAGTTGTCAGTAACATTTCTATAATGATATTGTTTTGTTAGTTGGTTTTAGTAAAATGCCAATTACAACAATGAAACACACGGTAATGTAGCTAGGCTGCAAGATATCTTTATATATTCCAACAAAGAAATGCACAGCTTATCCAGACTATTACTATTTACGAACACAATTAAGTTTGTAATGTAGCTGTGTATTTTTCCATTTCGGTAAATGGACATAAACGTATAATCGCAGCGCAATTCGGCTTTTGTCACTCGTGGTACGTGATAGAAATAGGTGGGTTTCTAAATGGCACTTTGTTCACCTTAATGTCGCTTTTGTCAATGCTGTTTATTGTAGTCATTATGTATTTCAGCAATTCAACGGTTTTTTATACATTTCAGCCACGCGAATCCTTGCGTACATGTGTACAAATGTTTCGCAAACAGTACAGTGTGAAGGTTCTGGTCAGCTACTGGTAATTCTGGATCTGGTTCTGGTTCTGGTGCAAGCATTAAACCATTTGATTATTGCCAATGGTTTCTTTGCTGGGTTTTGGAGGCAAAAATAATTAGAAAGTGCATGTGTATCGGTTGGTGCCACCCACGCGTACCTTTTGCGGGCCACGGGACACGGTGCGTGTCCTCCTCACCTGACGGAACACAAGTTGTCGCTGCATGTGTATACCTAATGTGTGTAATCGTGCCCACTTCCTACACACCAACTTCAAGAATTCCCAAGGCTAAAAACAGCAACTTTCTCTCTCTCTCTCTCTCTATGCTAGATCCGTAGATGTGATGGTGGCCAAAAAGCCGCTACATAAACAACTCCTATATAGATACAGAAAAGGCGAAAACCCTTCTACCTGCCACATGACCCTTTTTTTAACCCCCTTTCATAAATATATTACCACCATTATTTCTCACTGCTGGAAGTAAACACCATTTCGGCTACTTTCCAGTAAAAATTTGCTCGCCGAAGAGAACTAATGCCAAATGCAAGTTGAATATTATAACCAGTGTCAATTTACTTTTCGATAGAGAAGCCTTTTTAGAACTTACCATTGAATTGCTGATATAAATACAAATGCAGAAGTGTTAATTGTTATTTTCTTTAAGTGGTAATATTGAGTGTATTGGCCAGTTATTGATTTACAAAAGATGCCAGGGAACACTGGAAACAAGTCTAATAAGTTAGTGCAATATAACATATATTTCTGAATTGTTGGATGGCATTTTTAATTTGGAGTTGAATCTTCATACCAGGTTTGAACTTGAAATTGGAGAAATTGAGCATTATTGCATGGATAAAAGAATGCAATAGTATGCTTATAATTAGATTATGAGCTTATTTTATCTTGGAGACTTTGTGAGACATGTAGCACAGATCAATTGTGAATTGGCCAAAATGAGAATAATCTTAATTGCAATCTTGATTGATTGATTGATCAATGACTGTTTGTTTCTAAGATCTGAATCTGATGTTTACGTGACTTGAGAGATTGTGACAAACAGTACAATTATACTTTGCCACAATGATTCACGTACTTGTACATTGTTCCCCGTGTGTATTTTGATTTTTTTTTATCGCATCCAAGTTGTTTGCACCACATTTTCTTTTTATAATATAATAACTTGGAATATAACATTTCAATTTAATCTCACCGTGACGCGTGACCACAGAATTAAAATCTTTACGGATAACCTTCACATACTTTTTCTTGCGTATCAATCAGGCATGTGAAGTAATTAAAACCACTCATAAATTGAATACAAAGGAAAACAAACCGATTAATACAGTAATTATTTTTTTTTACAAAAATTGTCTACCAGAAATATGATTTTTTCTTGAATAAAATCTGAACAGTTTCTTCATTCTTTATTGTATTATTAAAGTTTTATCTCTGCATTTAAGTGATTGGTTAAGGTTTTTTGCTTAGTCATCATTTGCAATGCCTTAATATTTTCTTTTTGATATTATTGAAATTAATTTATTAAAATCCTTGGGAATATATTTTCATTTTGGGGCAATTTTCCGCTTCAAGTGTTATTTTTCGTTAACATTTCACCATTTTTGTTCCTTATACTCTGCTAATATTTTAAAAGTTTTAAAGCACAAAATATCATTGATTGCGTGCGTTTTTTGATCAGTTCAAGAAAATATATTATTTCCATTTACTGAAGTATGTACCAAACCTGTATGGTTTTTTCGTCCTTTTTCTTCCAGGGCAATTGTGCAAAAATACTTGTTGGAGAAATCTCGCATTGTATCACAAGCAAAAAATGAGCGCAACTATCATGTTTTTTACTACTTGTTGGCCGGAGCTAGTGAAGAAGACCGCTTGGATCTCAGGTTATTGAAACCCAAGGAATACCGCTACTTAAATAGAGTAAGTAAAATGATTAATTAATGTCAAATTGATCAATATTTACTATATGCATATAATTGAATTTTCAGAGCAATTGTTACACGTTAAGTGGTGTTGATGAAGTTCACGAGTTTCGCCGTTTGAAGCAGTCCATGGAAATGGTTGGATTTTCTGTAGAAAAACAGAAAAGGTGGATTTTCTAATATGTGATTTGTTATTTCAGTTAACACGTTATTATGAATTTACATTTTCATTCCAGGTTATTTTCCGTGCTTTCGGCTGTTCTTCATCTGGGAAACGTCGATTTCACTAAAGTTAGATGATCATTCTAGTCGCTTTTCCATATTTAAATAATCGAGAATTTCTGTAAAGTTATTTGGAACAAAAAATGTGGTTTTACTGTAATTGTAGAAGTCTACGTATAATCACGAGGAAGCGGTTATTGTGAAAAATCCAGAGCTAGTCGGTGTGATTTCGTCATTGTTGAGGGTATACATATATGTGTTACATGTTCGTACTCACACAATCACGTTGTTGAAATTGGATATTGGAATTTGAATTGCTCAGGTTAAGGAGGAGACTCTGATGTCTGCTCTGACTTGCAAGCGAGCGAAAGCTTCAGGTGAAATTTTAGTCATCAATTACAAACTGCCAGAGGTGAAAATAAGAATAATTAATATTCTTGAAATAATGTGCATCTATTTTAACTCTATTTTATTTTTAAAGGCCATTGCGGCTCGTGACGCGTTGGCAAAATGTTTGTACGGCGCGTTATTCGATTGGATTGTCCTGCAAGTAAATCATGCTTTACTTGCCAAAAAGGATAATAAAGAACACAGTGTAAGTTAATCCATTATTTAGTGAATAAGATCTTGAAATTCCCATTCTAGCACAAAAGTTGCTATAATTGTGATGTGCAATGTTACATAATTCGGTTTTTGTTCGCGCAGGGATATTCTATTGGCGTGTTAGACATATTCGGTTTTGAAGATTTTAACGAACAAAATAGTTACGAGCAGTTTTGCATCAACTTTGCAAATGAACATTTGCAGTATTATTTTAATCAGCATGTCTTCAAATACGAACAGGTAAAATGCAATGTTTATTTCAGCCAATTCCCATCTGATGTTGGAATTAAAAAAAATGAGTTAAAATGCTCTTTTTATAGGAAGAATACAAGCGAGAAGCTATCAAATGGCACAACATCGAATTTATGGATAACACAAGGTGCTTAAGCCTAATTGAAGGAAAACCAAATGGTTTACTTTGCATACTAGACGACCATTGCAAGTACGTTTTGCACGAAACCAATAATAATTTGCGCCGCTTTTCTGATCGGGTTTTGTTGCTTAGTTTCCCAGGTGCCTCCAATGATAGCCTTCTTCAAAAATATAATACTGAGCACAAAGACAACGACTTCTATGAGATTCCACAAAGGCGTGATAATGCTTTTGTTATAAAACACTACGCGGGACGCGTCAAATATAAAGTCAATGTGAGTATTACGTCAAAAAAATGGTTGCGTTATATTATTAGTGTGGAATATTTGCACGCGCAGGACTTCCGAGAGAAAAATCTGGATCTAATGCGACCTGAGATTGTTAGCGTGTTGAAAAACAGTAGCATGGCCTTTGTACGAGAACTTGTCGGAACGGATCCTGTTGCCGTGTTCCGATGGGCGATCTTAAGGGCCTTTTTACGAGCATGTACAGCGTTCAAAGAAGCTGGTGTCAGACACCGTTCGACTGAAGGTTTGCATCTCAATTTTCTTATTATTTTACTTGACAAATTAATATATTACGGCAATTTTTACCGGAGCAGGTGGTCGGGATCGTGGGTTGCTAAAAACAGGAGCACGTCGCGACACTATTGCCACAACTCATGAGCATTATAATGGGTAAGTAATTGTCTGTCTTATTATTTAGGAACTGACAATTCTGAATTTGATTTTTTTTACAGCCGCGACAAACACGTTCGCTCCCGTTCCAAGAATAGCAAGGTGAATTATTTTTTGCTACTTTTAGGGAGAACAAATCTTTGAATGATGTGCATTTTGTGCTGCAGAACTTGAAGAATTTGCAAAGCATCAAAGCTTTAACGGGAAAGATATCGGCAAATACAATGGCCAGATCGATGCGAAAACAGTCTCCGACGGTTGGTGCGCAATTTCAAGTAAGGATATATTTAAGAGAAAATTATAAATTATTATTCAGTAATGAAAAAAATATGATAATGATTTCATCTTTTGACTATATTTTCAGGTTTCTTTAAATCAACTTATGGAAACGCTAAATAACGCAAGTCCGTTCTTTGTGCGCTGCATCAAATCGAACGCGGGAAAGGTGCGACATTTAATATTGATGAAATTCCCAGTTTTTCATTTCGCTCATTTAAAATGTGTTTTTTGTTTATAGATCTCAAACATGTTTGATGATGAAATAGTGTTACGGCAACTGCGTTACACAGGCATGTTGGAAACTGTTCGCATCAGACAGTCAGGTTACAATGTCCGGCTCACGTTCGATGTGAGTAATACATTGTTAAAAATACTTAATTATAACTGTAATTGGAACAATTAATGTAACTGTATATGATGCTATTGTGTGTTGAAATGTGAAATTTGCAATCTTTCATAATATGCGCTATTGAAACTTTGCCAAAATGCAATCGGATAATTATTCTTTGTTGTCTCGGAAATTTCATTCTACACCGGTAAATTATTTAATAATAAAATGTTGGCTTGTCTTCCAGGAATTCATACAAAGTTACCGACTTCTCTTATCGAAAGGGCTATTAAGTTCGAAAAATGACGTGTGTAACTTCTTGCACGCGATGAACTTACAACGCGACAATTTCCAGATCGGAAAGACAAAGGTTTGTCTATTTTAAAACCGTTCCTCATTTCATTTTATTATTTTTTACGTACGTTTTTTTACTTAACCTATTGTAGATTTTTATGAGGGAAAGCGAAAAACTGAAATTGGACCACAGGCTTCATCAAGTGATCCTGCAGAGGATAGTGATGATACAAACGTGGTTTCGTGCCGTCACTCAGCAACGTGTTTATAACAGACTACGGAACACAGTTATCAGTTTGCAGGCAAGTATAGGTTTAATTATCACACTACAGCAAATAATGTTAATTGTAATGCGATTTCGTTGATTTGCAGTCGCACGCAAGGCGGTACCTAGTTCAGAGACAAGTAGCGTATCTGAAGCTGCAGATTGAAGCATGCACTTATATTCAAGCGTGGTGGCGCGGCATTCGTACTCGCAAGTGGTACGAGAAATTACGCAAAGGAACCATTACGGTCCAGTCTGCGTTTCGAGGATACGCTGCACGCCGACAGTAAGGACGCAGAAAAATGCTTTCAGGGTTCAAATCGAAATCTGGAATAAGTTTTGTTGCGTGTGTGCCAAAGGTACCAGCGACTTGTTGAAGAAAACCGCGCGAGGATCTTGCAAGAAAGTTTAGAAGAAAAGGAGAAAGCGAAAACTTTGGATAGTTTATCTCCGCAAAATGACGAAGCCTTTTTATCGAAAGGTAGCAGTCAAGAAGAAATCGAAACGGAGAAGATGTTTTACGTTCACGAACACCGAGATTCGGAAGAGTACGATTCCATTGTTTTACTCAACTCTGTTTTGTTTTTTCCCCATATAATTTGGGGTTAACAATTGTAATTTTTGTGTATATTGCAGAAGCAGCGGGATTCACGAAGACGGAGAAGACGGCGAGAGTTTAGCTAGTGAAGGAAGCCGTTCGGTTTCTGTTGGCAAACAAGCCCAGCCCCTTCCTACGTTCACCGTGTCTCACAATGATAATTATCTGCCGAAAGCTTCTGTGAAGCACAATGTGGCAGATAAAGATAAAGAGAAACGAGTGTAATTATATTTGATATTGTGCATTATGCTTTATATGCAGTGTCTGTTAGTTTTGGTTCGATAATCTTGTTGTTTTAGATCACGCAAAGATAAACTTCTTCCACTGAGTCTTGAAGATAATTTAAGGCGGCCAATTAGAAAGGTACGCAAAGTTTGGTTCCTGATTGTCATTCAGTGCACAGTTTATCATTTTGGTTTTAAATATTTGCTTCTCGTGTCTTAGTTATCTATCAAGCGAAGTAAATCTGCCAAAGCATGTGTTGGAAGTGAGCTTCCGTCTTCAGTCATGAAGCATAAAAAGGTAAGAAAATAGTAATATTTCAAGTTGGGTAATTAATTGAATTGGAGTTGTTGTTTCAGGATAAAGTAGATCTTGCCGGTTCGCTGTCTGATTTGTCGGAAGACCAACTTATCGATGCGCAACCAGAAGACAAACTTCTCGATCCGGCTTCCATAAACCGGGGTGCATTTCACCGTGCCAAAAAGCACCTTAAGGGTGCTATAGTTTGTAAGTTTCACTATCGCGATCATGACCAAAAACCAGTTTTAAAACACGCTTTCTTTACAGTATTTGGAAAGAAAAATCGAAACCATACAGCCGATGACATTAGCGATGAATCGGGCAACGAGGAAGTGCCACCTATTTCGCAAACCTTGCGGATCAGCATGCAGACCCAAATGTCTACAGAATCTGGAGAATTTAGTCCAATAGACGGTATAAGCGTAATCGTTTAATTACCGTGATCCGTAATTAAACGGGACTTTTTTTGTGCGTGATAGTTTTGACACCGGAATTTTGCCTTCCCGTCAAACGCTCCAATTCGAGTGATCTTCCCGAGTTGATAACTCCGCAGAGTTTATTGATTCCTACTTTGCCTCGCAATAATTTATCCCACGACTTAAAAGCGACGACTAAGTTCTCACGTGGCGACGTTTGTCTGGTGTGCGATAAGAACATGGCTCTTTTATTCACAAACGGTTATAGATGCGTAGGTAATGCAATGTGCCGATGAAAGAATGCGATGCGCGTGTCTTTAAGAAAATGATCGACCCGTTTGGAAATGGGCGATTGCAGGTTGTAAGCTTCCAGTTCATCAGCGTTGTTTCCCGAGTTCACGGACACATTCCTGCGTAAATCACAACGCACAGTTGAGTAGAAAGACGCGGCGGCAAACTCTACCGCGCCTCGATTTGGCCTCAGGAAATTGGAACGTGACTCGGACAACAGAGTACGCCGACCGTACTGACAATGTCATATGCGATATCCAAGAGTTGCACAGGCTAGGGGAATTTGTATCGGGAAAGGTCAGTTGTTTACGGTGTTTTTGGTATTGCGCACATCGAGATAAACAATAATTTGAATTTTCTAGGTTTGCCAAATGGAGGACGGTAGTCCACGCGATACCATAGTCGATGTGGTATTCAAGCGAGCTCTCAGGGAATTCAAGGCACTTCTAATAAGCACCTATTCTGTTGCCGCACAAGTACGACATCTTGATTATTATTGAAATCTGCAACAAATGTTGAGAAAATGTTGTGTAGTATATGAAATGAAGTTAAAATTTGCTTGGAAACTAGTAACTAATTCGTTTACGGTGTCATTTTATTCAATGTAGTGTTTTTGGGGCATTTTCAAATTGGGTTTTTGGATTTTTTGTTTCGATAGGATGGCCGCATGTGCATTCGCTACATTGATCTTATCAGCCACTTTGAACAAGCTATGGAAAACGTCTGTAAGCAGGAGAATACAAGTGCCACTTTTCCCGTTACCATGGGTGTGAATGCTTTCCGCGGCTTTCTCGACGAATTCCTCGTGCCGCAGAAAAGCGACGAGAAGCCGAAATCGAAATCCAAGAAGGAAAAGCGAAAGAAAGCCGAACAAGTTACTGTAAGCATTTCCTGCCTTTTTCGAGAACTTTAAATACCACGTTGAAAGTTGCATCGTGCTGGTCCTTTGAAATCTTATTATCTAGTACAAGTTATTAGCTAATTTTATTTTATTTCATCGCAGTGCATGTATTTGCAATTTTGTATATAAATTCTAAGAAATTTGCGTTTCTCGCTTCAGCAACATCTTGGTCACTGTTTGGTAGCTGTCATGACTAATATTCCGACTCTCTGCGAAGTTTGTACTTCCTTTATGTGGCTTATGGAGAAAAGTCTTGTATGCCAAAGTAAGTAGTGCGTGAAATAATACTGAAATTATATTTTAACATTTCATTTACACTGTTAACCAACAGAGTGCAAATTAACGTGTCACAAGAAATGTTTAAGTAAGATCGGTGTTCTTTGCATCGACGATCATCTTCCAATTCAGGTAAAAACACAGAATCGTTTCGCAGCAGATTTAGTAGTGGTTTGTTTAACTATATGTATTTGTTTTATATTTGCATTTAGGGCGGAAAGATTTTTGGTGCTCGGATGGAATCGCTTGTGAAAGACGGCATGGCGATTCCTTTCTTGATGGAACGCTTGATTTCAGCGATCGAAATGAAAGGTCTTTACACCGAAGGTATATATCGCAAATCAGGCTCGGCTAATAAATTAAAAGCTCTACGACAAGCTATAGAAGAAGGTAATAAATAATCCCTTGAATGCGTTCAATTTCAAAGTTGGGCTATTCAAATTGGATCTGTTTTTTTTTTTGGGTTAGACCAAGAAACAGTGGAATATAATGAATTCCCTATTCACGTACTGACAGCAATGCTCAAGGCTTTTTTGAGAGAAATGCCAGAACCTCTGATGAGGTTCGAACTGTATGACGAGTTCGTAAGGGCAACCGGTACGTCTCTAAATATTGCGATCGACAAGATGATGGATGGGAAAAATTGATTTCCTTTTTTACGTTGGGAAAAGATGTACGTGATTCGAAGGAGAGATTGACGACAATTTTTGCGATTTTGAGCAAGCTACCGAAGATTTATTACGATGTTTTCGAAAGGTTGATTTTTCATTTAGCAAGGTGATTTCTTGAATACCATTCAATACATTAGAATATTTCATGTTAATTAATGATGCTTTCGTATGTTATAATTCTAGGGTAAGTCAACACGAGAAATACAACTTAATGACCTCGAATTCCCTCGCGATCGTATTTGCGCCTTGCATATTACGAACAAACAAGAAAGTGAACGCGCAAGACAGTCTTATGGACATTGCCAAAATAACCTTGTACGTTAAAACGCAGAAAATCCAACCATGAAATGAAATTGTAATCTCTCTTCTTTATTTTTTTTT